>JANHFX010023988.1:45604-61543 GCA_027560015.1 Chloroceryle amazona | reverse complement strand
CGAGCCGCCGCGGGGCCACTATTCGGCCGCTTGTCCTGCGGCCCTCCGCCGCTCGGGAGCGCTGCCAGGGCCCGCCGGCGTCGCGACCTTGCAGGCGGCCGGCCAGCCCCCGCTGCGGCACCGCCTCAAGCGCCGCCGAGATGCCGCCACAGCCAAGGTCGCAGGAGCGCCCCGGGCGGCCGCCCGCCCCAAGGCGGCGCGGGGAAGGGGCCTGTGTCCCCCTTGCTTACCGTCGGCATCCACGCGGCAGCAGCCATGATGCTCCCAGGCTCTGTGCCTTGCTGAGGCCCAAGAACAACCGCGCCCGCCTCGAGACCGGAACCGGCGTGCGGCAAGCCGCACGCCCCACCCCCGCGGCTACAAGGCCCCGCCCCCGGGGAAACTGCGGCAGCACTAGCGGTGAGCGAGTGGTCGCGTTGTTACCTCGGGCTGAGGTCTCAGTCTCCTTCCTTATCCCGCCCCTGGTAGCGGGGATAGCCAGGTCTGCCAGAGGCTGCTCTGGCCTTGCGTGGCGGGAAACATTTCCCTTTTCCCTTTCTCCTCGTCCCCGGCGGCCCGCTGAGGGCAGTGTACTCGCTGCCGCGCTCCGCGGGGGCGGGTCGGGGAGCGCCTGCCTGCCACCGGCCCGGCCGGTCCCCGCCCGGCTGCCCCGGGTCATCCGGCGGAGTTACGGCCGGAGAACCACCGCGCTTTGCGGTGCGTGAGGTGCTGGGGTGGCCTCATCTCGGTGCCGCCTGAGGACGGAGTCTGACCGAGAGTGCCAGGGATCCCTGGGTGAAGTGTTCGAGGAGGTACCGTTATGGCATCTACGTAGCGACAAACAAAGGCAGTTTTGGAAGTGGCCTTAAGGTTTGAAGCATTGGATGCTTCTATAAAATCTCAACTGCTATAACTAGGTCGTTTACAGGAAGAAAATAGCTGTCATTAACTGTGTCAGGTAGTTGATGTACCAGAGAGGAAAAAAGCCCATGCACTTTAAAGTGTCAAAAAACAAAGCTAGCTAGATAAGATCATTAAAAAAATTGGCACAAGTTCTTCCTTTCTGTTTGTTTTCTGTAGCATTAAAAACGCTGTACAGAAAGTTCCTGCTCATGACAAGTGCAATTTAGTCAGTCTGCGTCTTGTATTGTTTGGGGGAGGCGTGAGTTTTGCATCTTTCACAAGGTCTGTTTATTCATTCGTAAAGACAGGGTTCAGTCCCATGAAGCATTCTCTCATAGGCTGTAGCACTTTCAGGCAAATTTAGTGGGGTCTAAGCAGCCTCCTGTTGGTCGTGTGTTGGAAAAGCAGCTTTCCTACCCATTGCAGTATCATTAAACTGACATTTTCACTTATTTTAGGATTTTTATTTTGTAACTGTGTATTTACAGTTCATTTTTTATAGTTTGCAATAACTATTAAATAGATAAGTTGTGATATTTGGTGTAGTATATTACAATGGTAATATTCTGTATATGGCTTCTTTATTTTAAGGGACTTGCAAACATTTTAATTATTTTAGCTCCACAGCACCTGTTGTAGGTGAACTTTATTATTCCTCATTTTTCTGTGAGCAACTGTAATTGGGAATAGCGTTGAGGTAAATAAAACAAGCCCCAAAGACTCGGGGAATTTCTGCAGCATTGGTGGAGGTTGGAACTTTACCCTTGTAATCATTGCAAGTAGTGATCATTGTTACACTTGCAGCAGAAGGGGTCCCTAAGTCTTAGAAAGTAACAATAGAATAGATGTACAGACAGCCCTGGATCAAAACTGTTCTTCTTGCTAACAGTGAATCTTTATGAAGAGCTAATCTGCAAGGAAGCATCTGTGTGGGGAAAGAAACTGTTGGAATATTTGCTGTATCAGGCATGAAATTTTTTAGTTTGTTTTTTTTTTTTTCCCCCAATTAAAGGTTGTAGCAAACCAATAGATCTGCAACTTGATTGTTAAAACTCTGTGTGGATCCTCTTGTTAACAGGTAAAGTGATCTCTGTTCATAGTATCTTGATCTTTGATGAGGAATAAGAGCTTTCATGCTTAACCCACAGTCAAATTCTCACTGCATAATTTACAGAGGCAATTGTAATAGTAGTGTGATCTGTCTGTTATTAAAATTGCACCTCTAGTAATGGATCAGAGCAAAGTCACCTGATGATTCAGCAGCCATTCAGCACCAGTCCAGAGCAGCAGACTTTGTGCTGAAGATGGTGTTAGTGTGATTTGTCCCACTCCCTGAGCAGGGGCTGTGGAAACAAGTTCTTGAAGCTGGGATCAGATTGCAGCCTTAGATGGGGGTTAGACTGTTGCAGTTGACAGCCATCTTGCTATAAAATATTAAATCTGGTGTACGGTTGATAGTATATTTTCTGCTCAATGGACTGAACTTTTAAGGCAGATGAAAACTGTGGCTACTTAAGTGTCCTCTGGTATAATGGACAATATAATGGCAAGACTATTGTATATATACCGTCCTCCTTAGTAAACTTTATTTGCAACTCATTGCAAGATACATGCTATATGTTGCTAAGCAGCTTAAAATCACTTTCTTTGGCAAACACTTTTGAGAAATTCAAATATAGTAAAGTGTGATGAAAGGCTGGTACCGATAGCACTAAGGTCAGCTCTTGCTGTGCACGTGGAAAAGTATTGATTTATTGCAGTAACCTGTGCTGGAGTGAGTATTGCTTAACACCCAGCTGGTAAATAAAACTAATCTTTGATAAATTCAAACAGACAGAAGTGAAAAAAGCAAACTGGAAAATTATCTGATCTTTGGTACATACAAACAAATAGGAGTGAAAAATGAGTTTATACATGGTATCATTTTAACATTTTACCCAGCTAGTATAGTAAGATAATTATGCATCAAAATACAGGTACCCCTATAGCATGCTTGAGAAGAGCTAGCTAGTATAGTGGAAGCCTCAACAATCATTTTTGAATCCTCTTTTTAAAAAGTCGGGATCATTAGAAACCGTAGGGAAAAAGTAGGAGATAATTCTCCAGGTGTTTTTATTAAACACACTACCCTGCTGAGGAAATAATGGCCACTGACAGAATTGTAACTAAAGTAGGAATTTTTTGAAGTATTTGTAAGCCCTCTTCCTCTGTGCACAAATGGGAAGTGAGCAGTCCAAAGAAACTTATTTATAACAGGTCTTTCCTCTGTTCCCATCCTTTCCTCACTAGTATCCTTCTGCAGATGCTAGGAAATATACTTCTGTTTGAGTTTATTAATTTTGTCTGCCTGCATCTCTCGTACGTGTTTATTTATTTATGAATTCATGTTAATATTCCTGGAAACAGGGGGTGGGAGTTGTAGTTCTTTAGAAAATCCCCCGAGAGCCCTCTAGCGGCATTTTCTACCTTTGCTTTCAGCTGTGGTAACATTTTTTTTTCCAGCTGTGCTTGCTTGAGCTGAAGGAGTTAATGTCCAAACTAGATTAACCTTTCTCATTTTCTAAAATCATCTATTTAATGTTAGAAGGAGTATTTGCATTCGGTGCTGTACCTGGGAGTTTGGCACCTCTGGTACTGAACTCAGGTCCTTGATATCCAGGGCTGGTTATTGCCACAGTGCAGACAAAAGCATTTACGGTGCAGCCTCTGTGACACTAGGTGATATGGGGACACTCTGGACATTTGAGCTTCTCTCGGCAGCATGGTATAGGTCAGACCCAAGCACTGACTAGGATATGCTTTTTTTATCAGTGGGAAACTAGCTGCAGAAACGTTTACTCGGCCAATGCGTTCTCCTCGGTTTGTTCCCCGCGTGTGTGTGCAATACGACTGCGCTGCTGAGTGCCACCGAGTGACGCAAAGCTGATCGAACGCCGAGTAGGGGTGCCCTCAGTTGCGGAGTGAACAAGCGAGTGAGACACCGAGGCAGTGAAGACCTGATTTCTTTTAGTGCCGACTCCTCGGGTTTTATGTTTTAAAAGCTCCATATGCCTCTTGCAAAAGCATCTGAAAAAGGGGAGAATGGCATCACTGGTTTTAGGTGACACCTACCTGAGATTTTAACGCTTTCCTACCCGGCACACTCAGCTCAAGCCTTTGCAAAGATTTCCCAGTACAGCGTCCTTCCTCATTGGACAGGTACAGTCAAAACCAGTTCAATGCAGGCTTTGGGATTTTTTCGGCGTATTCACGGAGTATACGTGCTCTAAATGCCTACAACACAGAGGAATCCATTTACTTCTAATGGGATGCATTTACATAGAGGAAGAACTCCTCATTTAAGATGGGTAATAAGCAAACAATATTTACTGATGAACAGCTAGATGCCTACCAGGTAAGATATCTTAGTTTGCAGTAGGAGAATGAAATAAGTAATCTTCATATGTTTATGTGGAGTTTTGTTTGTTTGTTGGAGCCTTTTTTCCAAATATAATTGAAAACTTCATTTGTAGCCTGCATGCAAATACTCTACTGTTCCTTTCAGCAGTTGCAATAGTATTCTAAGCCTGGGTTGTTGAATATACCCAATCTAATTCCCTTCTCTGTATACAGACTGAAATCCTCAATGTCTGGACTAGGAAGCAGGATAAAGACCGTGACTAGCTTGACAGTGGGAGTTCAGTAGAATCTTTCTTTGGAGTGTTTTATAAAGAGGAAAGTGTAGCAATAATCTCCTTTCTCTCCCTGATACCTTTGTTGTGAATAGAGAAGAAAGGAAAAAAAATAAAAGGTCTTGTATAACTCCATTTCTCATAAGGATAAATCACAGAAATATGCTTGATGTAATTCCGGAAGAGGTATCTTTATGCTTGCATTCACTGTTGGATGGCAGTTTCTTTCCTTGACAAAAGTAGTATGCATTTTATGTCCAGGGATAGCTTATTGGTACTTTATTTACTTCACATTTCTTCAACTGAATTTTTAATAAGCTTTTTAAAAAAAAGTAAGAATTCCCAGCTTTCCGTCATGTTTCAGCACACTGGAAATCTTACTGAAATGGATTGCAGGGAGTTATCTATGCAGTGGGCATCTTAAACAAGTTTCTGAAAGTACTGTGAGGCATTATACTGAGTAGAAGTGTGCTGAAGAAGGAGGCAGCTCTCTTCTTATTAGGAGGTACAGACAGGGCCAGCTACATTGCACTGTTCCCTTATATGAAGTGATAAACAGGCAGAATTAACAGTACAGGAAATTAACATTTAGTTTATCTTGTGATAACCAATGGACAAATCCAGTGCACACAAAGTAAATAACTTCCTCTTTACCTTCAGGATCTTTGACTCAAGGCCTTGAAGTAGAAACTATGATTTTTAAATACTAATATTCTTTGGAGTTACTTCTAACATTTACTTTTCACAGGTGTAGATATTTAGCCACAGAGTCAAGCTAGGGATATATGCTAAAATCCTTTTAAACTGTTATCCCATGCTGAAAATAAGGCATAAGTTAAATGCTCTTACTAAATTTCTAGTCTGTTTCTTGTCACTGTAGGAAATGTGAAAATGGAGTGTCTTTAATTTTCACTTTGTTGCAAATATCACCTTCAGTCTGTCATGGTAATATATATGACTAAGTTAGTGGTCTTAATAGTCTAAGATCCAAAAATGGCTTTTTTTTTTTTTTTTACATAACTGCTGGATAGACAAGAGGAAAGTCAATGACCTGTGAAACACCATTGTCTGTCTCCCTACTACCAAAAAAAAGTGAACACAGAACAGAGCCCAACTGCAGTGAAACAAAACAAACTCCAAATGTAATTAATGTTATCTTCTTGGCATAAACTGGCAAATGCAAGAGCTGAAATGTCATCCCTAATTCACTACTCTTCATGTAGAAATTGCCTTTCTCTAATGGCTTTTGCAGCCCCTGCCTTTCATAATGCTGGATAATTGATCTCAAAGCCTGGCAATAGTTAGGCTCAGTGGATTGAGTCAGCCTACAGGATTTCTCTGTTACAGGCAGAGCTATATTTCATTAGTGTAGTGCTAGATAATTTTTGACTAGCAATAGCACCTGTTATATGTAAGTACAATAAAGTAACATGTTTCAGGACAATAGCTTCCAGAATTTGTCAGGAAGGACTATTTGCTTCATGCTTTGAACAGTCAGGTGAAGGCCTTATTTTGATGGTGATTTGCCTCTGATCCATTAGTTATTGCATACCTCTTGAGTGTTTCAAATGGAGAAATCCTAGGCATACTGTTGTAGCAGTCCACAGAGCGAGTTCCTGCCTCTCCACTGCATCCTGGGGAAGTATGCAGTTGCTGTACTACAAAATGGAACTGTTTGACTTGGAGTTTGTCATCTTATCTGCCTTTTTCTCATTTGTAGAATCCCTTCAGAACAGAAAAGGGGAGAGTACTGGTTCCATAATTTTTAAAATGCATTTTTTAAATTTCTTGAACCAGCGGTGGGGTTCCCAAGTCCTCTAAACACTTGCACCAGGATCCACCTTACCACAGTCTGTTGTGTATATCTCTACCCCAGTCTACAGCCAGGCAGCTACATATAATTTGCTTTTAAAATTTTAAAATTATTTTTTTTCTGAAAGACAACTTGACCACTGCTTGTGAATTTGTCTATGAGTTGGTACTGTACTCTTTACAATAATACCCAGGATTAAAGTGCCCTTAGTATCAGTATGGCAGAAGCAAAAGAGTCAACTTAATAGTTTTTATAAAAATAGATGGGTTTTTTTAGCTTTGCCACAGTTGCTATTAGAAGGCTATCCAAAACCTTATTCCCCTCACAGTTAGACTTAAAATGTCTTTATTTAAATATAATACTGGCCATGTTGTTATCTCATTGTAACTTCCACTCTTTTTGTCTTTAACAGAAATTGCTTTGAGCTTAGAGCATCTGAATACCACTTTAGTAGTGAAACTTACTATTTTTTTAAAATGCATGTTCCATAGGAGACACTATGAGATGGAAAAGTAAGAAGTTAATGTGCTTCAAGTATGGTAAAACAATATGTAAGTGGCTTTGTTTTTCAGGAGTAAAGATTAAGCTGCAGAAAATCACCTGCTTGAAGAATTAGTATGCATAAATCTCAGATCATTAATATGATATTAATGAAATAAAATAACCTTATTTGATTTGTCTAAAACTTTGTGAAATGCCCTTGTATAAACTTTTTTTTTTTGCATGTAAACTGTCATATTGAAGAGTCACTTATTATTAGAACCTTTACATTTAAATTAAGGAATCGTAAATCTGTTCCCCCACAAGATGACCTCAATGTTCTTAATAAGATGAGTATTTTAAATACATTCAAGACCGGTAGTGATGGATGAAACTGTAAAAAAGGATGCATAATAGGACTAATATTAAACCTCTCAGCTTTTTCAAATTCAAAATAGGTAGAGGCAAATTAAAGAAAGACTTGTAAGGTGCAAATGCAACACTTTGTCATATCCTGTTAAGATATTATCACCTGTTACTAAGATAGTGTTCTAGTTGGCAGCTTCTTAAATTTTCATAAGTTTAGTGAAATGTTTTGGAAATTAGGCTTTTGGAAATGTTGGTTTCCTCATTGAGATTTACCTCGTCTAAGAATTTAGCCTTGTAAGAAAAAGCATTCTGCTGAGGATTTCTGCTTCTTGCCCCCTTACCCCTTCTTGACTGTTTTGTTTGTTTGTGTTTGGTTTTTTTTTTGTTTGTGTTTGCTTGCTTGATTGAGCTTTTTACATAAAATGCAAAAACTAACCAAGATCTGGCTAGGGAAAAGGTGAGTATTAATCATCAAGAAAGATGTATTTCATTGTGATCAAAGAACATTTTAAAAGTAAACTGTTACAAGTTGTTTACAGATTTTGGAGGTCAAGTCTCATAATAAGAAAATAAAATGAACAGTTATTGTAGTTTTGGGTGGTTGGTTTGTTTGTTGTTTGTTTGTTTTTTTTTGGAGTGATACTGTATAAAGATACTTGAAGCAATAGAAAATACAGGTATACAGTAATGCAACACCAGAGCCATATATTGGCCTCAGGTCACTGCACTTCTCACTAAGAAACAATTACACTGAGTAGGAAATGCATAGAAGCTCTGCTTGGGATATGGACAAATTAATGCTCTGTTCAGCCAATCTCATTGCCTTTTCTGGGGTTACTCAAATAAGTTCTCTGAATTTGATACAAATTTGGTTCTATTTTTTTTTTTTCTTAATAGAACCTAGAGAATATAGGGTACAAATATTTTACATCTGATATTACTGGTTTTACTGCAAGTCTTTTATCTTTGTATTTGTTCATTAATGGGATTTATTTATCTACATTATTTACTGCAGCCTGAAGGCAAACTGATGTTTATCCTGTCTGTCTTCTAGGCAATATTGCAATAAGAGCTAGTAATATGAAATAATTACTTGCTGCTTTTACACAAGAATTTGTCTATTACAGATCTATTTTTTTTATTAAAATTCTAGTCCACGTGGAAGTCAGATGTATTTCATGAGTCATGCAAAACCAGATGAAACAAGTTACATTATGATCTGTCATGAAATGCTGTTTATAAAGTGAAACTAGGTTGACAAGCTATCTTTTGATTTAAGAAGTTGTACTTAATTAGGATCTCTGATGAAAATGAACCCTTTGCAAGAATACAAAACGTGTATTCATCACAGGTTCTCCAGGATCTTCTGGTAGTTTGGTAGCATTGCTATTGATCTTCAAATTTAAGTAGCCTAGTAACAGAAGGGTTTTGTGAAATTATTCCTTAGTTGCATTCTAGTTTCGTGTTACCATTTGATGCATATATAGACTGAGCAGAATGAATTTGTTGACAGTTTGCTTCTTCCTCAGTACTTGCTGATGTCTGGGTTTACTGGTTTTACTCCCATGTTGCAGTGTAAATATATAAACTGGTTCTTACAAATAGAAATTTTTCCTCCTGAAACACTGTGATTTATTTTTCTGGATGTAGTTCTATGATTACAAAGAAAGATAGGCTGGGTATTAAAATCTCTATTAACATTCTAATGCAAACCACATTTTTTAAGGTAAGAGTCCATACACAAATTCAATTATTGATGCAGATACTAACTCTGACAGGAATTTATTTTTTTTTTTAATGTTTAAATCTGGATTCATTGAAGTACTTTTACAGCTATGCAACTTAAAGACTGGTGCTAATCTCATTGACTTCCAGTAACTCTTTTTATATATACAGTGATGAAGATACATAAATGCCTTGCTGACTGAGTCTTGTAGAAATACTAAAAGTCTTAGTTGTATGGCAACTAGAATAAAAGTATTGCATTTGTAAAGTGTTACCAGAACAGAATCAATAATAGATATTATATGAAAATTAATTTGCTTCTATCCACCACCTTTTATCTTAGATTTTTTGGTACTTCATAGGATGGTGGGTTTTGTGGTGTTTTGATTAAAGGCTCTTAAACACACTGTGTACTGTTGGCACTGTACAAAAGATCATTTGTGATTTAAAAAATGAAACCTCTGGAAGAATTTGTTAGAAATGTTAATAATTGAAATGTTGCAGCATTCAGTACTTTTCATGTATTAAAAGCTATTCTGTAAGATAGCTATATGAATCCAAGCTGTCTTGAGGATATTGTAAAAATTCCTGTTAGTCACTGGTTTACTTTCTGTGGCTTACTGGCTTCTGTTTGAGGCTGTTAGGAGTGATTTTTGTTTTGATAAGACTGTTAAAAATATATTTACCTGTTTATAAAACTTTCCAATGGAGCTGTTGCAAGATGAGAATAAACATGCCCTTATGAACCTATCCATATAAAAGGCAGAATTGTATATGAATTGCCTTCGAGGATAAATACGCATGAATGGGTTTAAGAAATGCTATTTCTCAGTATCTTTACATACTTGAGCATTGCTATTCTTTCATTCTGTTATTCTTTTCTCCAGTTACTTCTGTACAGAAGTGTTTTGCTTATCTATGTGAAATTAGTTTGAAAACTGCTTTATGCACAATGATACTTGCTTCTAGAAGTCACCTTAATCTTCCATTTGGTGGACTCTGCCATTCGTAAATTGCGTGCTGCACTCTGGCATTGGCAATAGATCCAAATGCCATGTGGCTTGTTTCTGGAGCCATGCTTTATGTTATGCTGTGTATATACACTTTACATGAAGTTAAATATCATCATTCTCAGCACGGTTACATCTATTCCTACTTTTTAGTTCAAATCCCTGTAGAACTAAACAATGCAGAACTGCTCTAGAAGTTTGCAGTAAAGTCTTACAGAGTAGTGGAAAAGGCAGTGGATTACCACGTTTCAGTGTGTTCCCGTTTTGTCCACACCTGCATTCACGTAACATAAGAAATCAAAGAATAAAACTCTTAACAGCCTGTACATTCTGTACTTTTGTGAGGTAAATTTTAACAGCAAAAGCCATTAACCTTACTTTATAAGCAATGTTGAATGACATGCAGAAAATCACATTATCAGCCAAGAGCAAAGCTACCCAGAGAACCTAACTACACCAACTCTGACTGTTTTCTCTGCAAAATGATTTAAGAACCAGATAAGCCACTTAAATGCCAGATTTGAGAACCAAGTCCCATTGTACAAGCTAGTGATCTCATTGAAATAAATGGGAAATTTTCTGTTTGCTTTATTTACTTTGCTAGATGTTAGGAAGTTAAGCGGGTAATTGCAGATTTAAGTGATAACTCAAAAAAAACAAACCAAAACAACCCAGCAGTGATACTTTATGTCAGATTTCTAATTAATTTGATTATTAAGGGCCCAAGGACAGACCAAATGGGATAGTTGATCTTTGTCTAAGATCATTTATTTTCTCAGGTTCTGGAGTAGGTGCCCTTTCAAGGCAAAGCCTCCATTTGAAATACCGAAAACCCACAAGGGGCCTCCTGTTAGCAGTGTTTCAGGTCATGGTGTAGTGTTAGAAATGAAAGTGATGATTCTTAGGATAAATTCTTGCCAAAAATCTTGAATTGCTAAGAATTATGTAAGCTCTGGTGACATTTTTTTGTTCAGTATTTAGTCTGGGCTTTTCTAACAGGACTCCCATTGGCTTTAGTGTCCAGACAGAATAAATAGGTTGCATTTTAAGTTCATAATAAACTCAAATATGTATTTATAGTTCACCTAATAACAAATGTCTTCCATGATATCACTATCTTGAAGCAAGATGAATATCATCATATGGATAAATTATGAACACTTTCCAGGACCCACTGTACTTTTCCTTGTGAGTGACTTAATTTAACTTGTTAGTTTACTATTTATTGCCCATCATTGTGCATTTTCCATGTGAATGAAGTAGGCAGAAGAAAATTGGATGATTCACCTCCGTGTTTCTTTGGCAAAAAGTCTTTAATTAAATTGGAATTAAATTGCTGCAGTTCCAGCAACTATAAAATGTAATTTTGTTATTTAGACTCTTGTTCTGTTCTGACTTTAATCCATTTTAGGCCTGTGCTTAAAAAAAAAGGGAGGGGGGGGGAGGAGGGGCAGGGGCAGCAGCAGTCCTGCAAACAGATACTGGTCGTAGCTTCATCCCTTGTACCAGCAGTACTGATGCTATATTCTAAGAAACTAAAAAGAAATGATCCGAGCTGGAAATTATTCGAGTTTTGCTAGGTTAGATTCCAGAAACACTAGGTCCTCCTTTTAGCATTCTCCAGTGCAGTTATACTACTCGTCTGCTATGAAGGCAGAAGCCATGGCTTTTACATTTACCATTTGAAACCAAACAGGCCTCTTAATGGTAAAGCATCTCCTAAGTGGTATTCGTAGTCTTGCTGTGGATCACTAGACCAGATGACAGTTAGTTAGTGAGGTGACAATTCGTTTGTGGTACTCAGACCATGGGTAGATTTAGGATCTCTGCAAGTGGTCTGTGAAACCACTGTTAATTGTTTAGTGTTTTGGGTTTTTTTTTGTTCATTTGTTTATTTTTTGGGTTGTTTGTTTTATTTTGATACCACTCATCTCTGACACACTATTCCCCGTAATTGGTAGGCGTAACTGGAAGGCTGCAGTCAGTAATAGTGGTCAGGCAGGTACTTGCAACTATTTTTGTTATAAAGATTTTCAATATCACTGTGGTTTAGATTATATTAATAAAAATTTTGATCTTAAAAAAGGCAAACGATAGTGGTTGTTGTCAAAGATGCAAGATGGTTCATTAAACAAACAGACAAACAAACAAAAAACAGCGCCCCCCCCCCCCCCAGTTATGTGGATCTTCTGTGAAAAAGGTTTGTGATCTGACCTCTTAATGTATCTTCCAATGGCATTTTTGCATGATTCCTGGAAGGTAAAGAGTACCTTCTCTTTTTCATCTTTTATCTCCATTTGCATATCAATTCCCCCATATCTTTCTACTTAAGTCTCTCCATTTTTCTCAAGCCTGTGTAATTATGGGATGATTGCTGCTGAGGGCATTACAATTATTTGTGAGATTGCACCTGCCTCTCCTTAGTAAATGAAGCATCTTTAAGTGACAGTTTGACTGTAAGTGTTGAATGTGCTGGAATTAATGAAGGCTTAACTAGCTGGCTCCTATTTCACTTTGTGCAGTTCCAGACAATGTGACATCAGTGTCAGCAGCTCACAAGGTGCTTCCTATTGTGCCTCGTAACACTATTCTGCTACACAATACACTAAAGGAAGAGCTGCTGCTCCAGCCACTTCATATGGAAGAGAGCAAGCAAACTCAATAATTGATAAGATACAGGACTGGTGGCATACCTGGATACCTGAGACAAGCTGTTTGACTGCTTCAGCTAGCTGTGATCATTTGCCTTTCCCTTCCTTGGAAGAAGCAGGCATTTAGCCAGTATGATTGCTTAGCTTAGGAAAGAAATGCTTTTTCACTAGTTGACTGAAGAGTAGGATGGGGGAATTGTAATACCTACATGTACTCTTAAGTATAGTTTACCAAGTCTGATGCTGTTATCTTGTCACTAGCTGATTTTAAAATTTGATCTATTTTAAATGTTTACATTAAGGGGGAGAACTACCAAGAGCTGAATTATTAAGCAAATGCCTTGCCAGGTCACATGTGAGAGAAGTGGATAATCAGGAAGAATTTCGTGGTTTGGTGGTTATTCACTATGTGTATACCCTCACTGGCTGCTAGCTCTAAGACAACAAAGACATATTCTCTGAATTTATGACCTGGACAATGTTCTAAACTGTTCATCCAGAATTTCATTGTAAACAGTGTTCCTAGCTTTGGATGCAGAGCAGAATTTGCCCTAAATAGATAAAATAGTGGGGATTAGGGGATATTTCTGTTCATGGGGTGGGACTGATTATCACGCTTCTCACAGCACCTGAAAATAGATCTTTGTATATGCTGTAGAAACACATGAAATGCAAACTATTTCACTGCTCATATTATAGTTCTTTTGTGAAGTGTGTGAATTCTAGCAAAATGCAGATATTCTTGCACAGTGAATTACACCAGTGTAAATGCAGTCCCACTACAGAAACAGTCAAAGTGCAAATGAATGCTTGTAAGCTCTTCTTTCATGTTCAGCCATCTCTACTTTGTATTCTAGTAAATTATTTCAAATTTTGTGATAGCACAGGGAAAGCTGAGTAGCTTGCCTGCTGTTTGCAGCAGGGGCTGTCCTTTTATCCATGTTCCTAACATACAGGAATTTGCAGCCTTCACCAAAGTGACCACAGTGCAAAGTAATTGTTACGAAAAAAAGAGTTAATAAGTAGTCTGTGACTTTTTTTTTTATTATTAAATCAGTTGTCTCTAATGGAGGAATACTCCAAATTAGAATATAATTTTCTTCATCTGTGTGTTATTTATAGCTTTCTAGATCCATTTATTGAGTGGTTTTGGTCTATACTTTACTTTTTTGATTTAATTTAGTTCCTGGTCTGGTCATTCCACAGTGGAGAAGTATGTTGGAAAGCTGATTTTTAATTTTATTGTTTTTACTGATAGCCCAGTCCTTAGGATATTTCAGTTATTTTATAGCATATATTGCTTTCTGAGTCAAAAGCAGGTGGTACACAAATGGCGTAATTGATGTTTTCCTGTCAGATCCTTCTAAAAGGTTGAAAATAATTCTTTGCAGTAATTTTCAATATAGTAAAATAATGTTTTGTTTTTAACAGGATTGCACATTCTTCACTCGGAAAGAAATCCTTCGGTAAGTAAATTGTATTAAAATTTTCATTCACGATTAATATGGAAGGGACTACATCTTTTTTTCTCTCTTGCGAGGAAATCAAATGAATCCAATTATTCTGCATGAACGAATGACTGTAAGATTAGACTCAAGATACACTTATGTAAATGTGTATAAGGAAACAGTGATGAGCTTAATGTCAAAATCATAGGCTTCTCTAGGGATAATCCATGGAACAGTCGCAAGCCAGTGACTTTTCATGAAAGGAATTTGTTTCTTTTCTCATCAGTTACACCAAGGAGGGCACATCCTTCAGTCAGTACTGGTTTTGGTATGGACTTCAGTATGTGTAAACTTGGTAGAACTGAAACTGTGGAGTGCTGAGAATGTTTGTTTCTGTACAGATTTTCCTACAGAAAGTCAGGAAGATTGAGATCACTGTTTGGTTTGCAGTAGAAGTGATTTGGTCATGGTAGTTTGTGTAGGGTTTGTTCTGGTTTTGGGTTTTGGTTTGTGATGTTTTTTTGTTTGTTTTTGGTAGCGATGCCAGACTGAAGCAATGATGTATATGCTGACTTCTTGCCCTAGAGCCTGCCATGGATTCTTGATCTTCTAACCACTCAGATTAATAATCCATAGAAGTATGACATAGATCCTCTTCTGTCAATACATCTGTTGTTTTTCCTGAGGATTTTCACCCCATTAGGGAGTGAGAATAAATCTGTGGTACATAACTAGACCTAGGAACTCATAATTCTCAAATGCTAATAGCTTCTCAGACATAAGAAGCCTTTGTTTTCATCAACATTGGAAACTACTTTGAGATCAAGAAATAGATGGTGGTCACTGAGAGAAACAGTTTTTACTTTTACTCTTTTGCTGTAAACTTTAGTAGAACTGATGTTCAGGGAGCCTGTCAAGGCAACAACTAATGGCACTACTTGAGTGGGGTGCTTTATTTTTTTTTCAGGAAAAATAAAGGTGGTACTTCAGCTTATTTCTTGCCTACCTTGTTCTCATTGCTCACAGAGAAATGATGCACTCACTTCTCAGCAGTGCATAAGATCTCCAAAACCACTGTGGAATAAGAGCATTGCAATACCACCACCTAACCTAGGATTTAATTTGGTCCATGTTCCTCTTTATATAACTGTTATGATTTAAAATTTAGTCACATTGTTGGAGTATGTTTTCATGATATATGGTGTGACTGAATGAGTCAGAATGCATGTGATGTGTGGGTGATAGCTGGCCCAAAAATAAGCTAAGCTTAATGCAGACCAGCTCTAACAGAGATACTGGTGTCCTCAAAGCAAGTCAAGGCTTCACAAAAGTTACTTACCCTAGTATGGATGTAACTTCTTTAGCAAAGCATTCCTCAGCTGTCAGCCTCTAGGAATGACGCATCACTGCTATCTATAAAGAAGTGTCATTCTATGTTTGTAGTACCCTATAAAAAGTTGTGCAATGTAAATAAAAATGAATGGTCATTTTATGCTTTTTCAGGGCTGCAACATTTTTAGTTCTGCTTGAGAACTCAGAAAATAACAGAATATGTCATCACAAGTTGTTCAGAAAAACAGTTGTGAGTCCAAAATGACAGAGACTTTGGGGTTTAGATGTCAGAAGTTATTCAGCAGTATCCCTGACTGTCCAGCAGTTAGACTGGGAATAAAGGATGTACCTGTGTAGCCACTGAAGCTCAGATACATGCATTATATAGCCAGGAAAATAAACCCACCCTAATGGTTTATAGAACCATAGAATCATAGAGTGTTAAGGGCTGGAAGGGACCTCAAAAGGTCATCTAGTCCAGCCCCCCTGCCAGAGCAGGATCACCTACACTAGGTCACACAGGAACGCATCCAGGCGGGTCTTGAACATCTCCAGAGA
>JANHFX010023988.1:0-34915 GCA_027560015.1 Chloroceryle amazona | reverse complement strand
ATAGAGAGTATAGAATACACAGTTTTGCTTCTAACCACATAACGATAACTGGTCCCGGCCCCTCTAACTATGACAGTTACTCAAGTAAACAAAAGTGTTGCTGAAACTACTGCAAAAGGGACTGTGTTTCACTGTGATATGTGACATTATCAGAATCCTGCAAGAGGCTGAGGCAGCTCTGTTATTTTTCAACCTATTTTCTACAAAATCTGTGCATCTGAGAGACTGGCAATCCTGATTGTCATAAAACAGTGCATGATGTCCCTGAAGAACTTTCCAGCATAAAGAACTTTCAGTAGGAAAAGGTGTTACTATTTCTTACTTTTGGTTGGTTGGGCTTTTTGTTTGTTTTATTATAAAGGATAATGGTGCTTGTGCTTGATTTGGAACATAAACTAGAGAAATCTTACGGCCTTTTTCATTGTGATATTAGCTAACCGTGCGATGTAGTAAGGTTATCGCAAATGGAGTTGCAGAATCCTCGCAGATAAAAGCGTGTGGGAGACTATTTTATTGCCCTAATTTAGTTTACAGAAGCTGGATCACAGCCACTTCCTATGGAGTCATTAGGATGCTTTAGTGTGAAATTCACTCAGGTGGAAAGCTCTTACACCTACAGATCTTTGAGTGATTTGGTGAATTAATGGAAGGGTTAGTAGGGGAGAACAGGACATCAGAGCTGTCTTCAAATCTGCTGTTCATTATTTGTATATTTCTGTGTCCATCATCTGCTTTCCAGATGATTCTTCTGGGCCCAAGACAGTGTGCTGGAACACTGTCTAGTTACTAGTGCCTGGCAACTCCTTTCTGCTCATCTTCAGTGATAAAAGAATTAACTTTAAATGGACAGACTGGGAACATACCATCTTAACAGATTTCTGTAAAAAAGAATATTGTCTGCATTGTGGATGGTTTTGACTAAAACATAGGCATAAAATTACATGTATTAACATATATAGGTGGATACATAGGCATATATATATTGCAGTAAAGGTGTTTGACAGGGGGAGTTGTTTTGGGTTTTTTTTTGCTTTGGTTGTTTTTTCCAGGCTTCTGTCCCTAGGAATGCATTTGCCTTTCCAATTCTAAAAATTGAGTTCTGTCAGCAGATGTTTTGTTCAACTCAATGCTTCTGGCTGTAACTCCTTGCAGAAAGGAAAGAGGAATTAATTCCATTATAATCTGTGGCACAAAACTAAAAGGATATGGTTTTATTCTGTGTAATTTGGCAATGTAATTAGCTAAAACCTAATCCCTTCTGAGGGATGCTTTGAATATTTTTTGGAGATGCTGTCAGAAATTATTGTATTTACATCATATGGAGATGTAAATGTGCTAGGATAGTATCACTTTTCTTGAAGGAGTTGCAAAAACTCAATGTCTGAAGTAGTAGGAAAAGCACAATATTCCAGTCCCTTCCTTGTCTTCTGAAAGACACTATGGAGGACTCCTTTAAGATGCCTAGCTCAGTGTCTGTATTCATAGTCCTGTTGGAGGAGACAGAGCAAAGACAGTAAAGTTCAATAGTAGAGAAAGTAGTGAAGGAAATCTTGGCAGTTCAAATAAGCAGGCATTGTCAGCTAGTGTGGTTTGAAATGTTGCCCAAAATGGTCAAGCGGTTCCAATGATGAGAGCTTTATTTTCCTTGAGACTAGAGCACCATTGCAATAGTCTAGCTTTAAAAAAAAAATCCTTAGATGGATATTTGATTTGAAAGGTTTGCTTTCCTTTCAATGCTTTCAAGCTGTTTTTTTTTCTGTTGTATTTAGGTCTTTGTAGCAGCTGTTTACAACAGCAATATCAATTGCTGGAGTGGGAAATGGCTATTGCATCTTGAATTACACAGTATTTCTGTAATGTCAGGATGAGCTGTGGTACACAGCTGAAATATGCTTAGATCAGTGGATATTTAATTTCCTGTATGGCACAATACATTGCTGCACAGTGTAAAGACGTTATTTTCCCAGGATCCAGACAAAACATGTTTCTATGTCCTATTTCATGTGTTTTTTGTGACATATAATCATGACCAAAGAGATGCCTGTAGATTATTTTTTTCCTAGTTTTTGAAGTTCATTAGCCACATTAATCTGAAATAGCTCACTTGCTTCTGTGGCTGACTGAGGGCTTGCTGAAGCCACAGCTGGAAAGATAAAGGGGTTGGTGAGGCATTGCTTCCTGTATTACTGGCTTGTTTATGTTCTAATGTTTAAAACAGGTTAATCTCTACTTGTATACCTAGTGTACATACTTGTTTACATATATTTGTATACCTAGTGAGCAGGCAGGATTTTTTTGTTAAAATGAAACTAAGCCACAAAATAATAAATACAGCTTTTTAATACGTATCAGTAGTATATGTGGCCTAATGAGAGACCAGAATACTCCGTGTTAGTACATAAGACATTGCAAAAAGACTGCTTTCTGCTCTAAGCAGTTTATGAATGATGTGTAAGACAAAATTTTTATAGTACGTGACATTTTCTAAGTTTTCTGGTACCAGCAACTATGTCATCTCCCTTTTCTTTTTACACATACAGTATTTCATAGAGGACTAGTAGGTTATGCATTTGTGCTAAATATATTGATCTCTCACTATTCTTTGAGCACAAGAATACAAGAGTTCCCTTTGCAACCTTTTTGTGCTGATATTTGAGAGTCTTGGATTCTAGATACTTGTCCACCAGAATTAGGTATCACTAAAATCAGTAAAATTAGAAAATCAGCAGAATTAATCTCTTCAACATATGAACTGCTTCTAGACAGGTGATGTTTTATTTGCTAGCAATCTCTATCTGTAGTTTGAGAGCTCAAAATTTAAGATCTATGGCTGTTTTCTCTTGGCTTTTGAGCTATGCTTTTGCACTTCACTAGAATATTGGAGATGGCAAATGAAGGCTGGGATTAACACTAGTTAAATTAATGCAATTAACATTTGAAACTAATATTGGAGAAACGTTTGTGCAATCTTTGCCCAGGTTATATGTGAGACTGAGGCAGTTATTACAATTTACTGGTATTCAGTTTTTAAACCTTTAGAAATATCAATGTGTTTCATGGGTTTTGACTCTTCGCAGCTTCCTTACAAAACTCTAAAGTTTGCTTATTGTGCTAACAGTGTTATTGCTAGAGTGTGAAACTAGATTTCTGAATGTTAGTCTTGCATCTATCAGGAAAAACCCTTGTTCATTGCCTTTAAAATATGCCGATTTGATGACTAAGCTATGCCAAGAATGAAGCAAAGCTATGTGAAATGGAATGAAGTAGAAATGGTCTGTGTGTTGTCAGCTAGTGTTAGAATTGTAAGACTGAATCTGAGATGTTAGTAAGGCACAGGTAGGAAAAGGGCACTGTTAATTCAGAAGTAAGGTCTCCCAATGCTATTGTTGTCTATAGCATCAGAGTTGTATATTGTTTGGCTTTTAAATTCTTTGAGCAGTAAAACAATAACTTGTTCTTTCACAGTGCAGATCAACCAATAATCTGCACTGAAATGTGATCCCTGGATTATACTCACAGTGCTAGTACATCAGTCCAGGCCTACTTCTTCTGTGCCTGTACCTATACAGTGCTTAAGTGTTATATACAGGTAGTGTGAAATGCTACTTCGTTAAGTACATGTGTTAGTAGCAGTTATGCTGGGTACTGCATTAAAACTCTCTTTTTTTCAAAAAGATGGGAATTTGGTGGGCTCAGATTTGTGCACTAAAGATGAGTAGAGCTGCAAGACAAATTTGTGTCTGATTACTGTATGAATGGATCTGGTTATTTAAAATTGGTTATTGGCTGTTTTTTTTCTGCTTGTTTACAGGTTGCATGGCCGATACCATGAAATGGCACCAAATGTTGTGCCTATGGACTATACAAAGGACCCAGATGTTAAACTACCTATGCAGCTTATAATAAACATGCCTGAGCTAAAGGTATCACTTTTGAATGCTTAGAAATGGTATCTTAAATTATGTAGCTCATCTGCCAGAAGTTTTGCCAAGTGAGTTGGATATCCTGAAGAAATGTAACATGCTGAGGTCTTCCCCTTCCTGTTATTGTTCAAGGGCAAAACCAGCCCCAGAAACTGGAAAATAGTTAGGTGGACATCTGTCTTGCAGAGATAGTTGGGATAGATGTTAAAGGAAATGAGTAGGTAATAAAATCAAATTTAGCAGTCTTTACACTTTGTATATATACTGATCCCTTAGATGCCAGAGGTATCTGTGTAAAGGGCTGGTTAGAAATCAGAAGTTCTTATCTTAATGTATTGATAAGAAATTTGCCAGAGGTGTGCAGAACATTACTGATCAACAGTAAAGATTTCCCCATTTTATTTCCCTCAGCTTCAAGACCACAAAAAATGCTGGTTTTGTTAATTATGAGGAGTTTTATTTTTCACGGAATAATTAAATAATAGGAAGTGGAGAGACAGTGCGTGTAACTACAAATGAGAGCAGCAGTAGGCCTAAAGCAATTACTGAAAAAAAACTTGAGATGGTATTGCTTTTTATTGTATCGGTTCAACAATTGAATATGGCTTTAATGGAACATAGATGGATTTTTAACATTAATTTTTTAAATAGTTCATTGAATTATGTTGTCTTTGGTCTCATGGTCTATTTTGCTTTTTCACATATGCAAATAAGTTGACATCTTTAAATCATTATGATGTAGAAACAGCTATTTCTTCATTGATATTTGGATGAAGTATTATTAAGCTTTTTAAGAGCAATGCTATAAATAACTTGTAATCGATGGCCTTCTGCTTCATTTTAATGATTTAGAAATACCTCCTTAATGTTGTAGGGTATCAAATATTTGGAAAAAAACAATCAATCAACCAGCATAAGCAGGGCTTTAGAGATTCAGTTAGAGACGAGGTTAAGTCAACAGAAAGTGAAGCAATCTCTTGATTTGTTGGATTTATTCTTAATGCCTCAGTGAGATTTCTCTGAAATGATTTAATGCAAGGACATGTTCTTACCAGTTACCTGGAACCAGTCATTTGAAGCTGAGCATCTAGTACAAGAGGAGTAAGACTCTTCATCTTGAAATAGGGATATTTGCCTGACTTAGAGAAGTGCTGACATGTTGGATGGACAGCTTATATAAAAATGCAAATTTGTGTTGTATTGTGTACGATACAACAGAAATTACTAAAGGCGTTACTTATGTCATTACAAAATAAACTAATCATTTTTTTTAGTAGCTAGCAGAATGCAATAGCATAGACTACAAAATTCTAAATATGTAGGAACATCTGTTTTTTTTCAGCCATCTGCTATTTCTGCTTATGCCTCTATACTGAATTCATATCTTTGTGACAAAATGTGTGATCCTCAAGGGGGGTCAATTCATTCATCCTTTACTGCAAGTAGTTTTCTTTTTCTAATATGTCTGCATCTCATTCATCACTGTAGCATCCTAGGTGCTTGTACTGGTACTTCTGGTATGGACTACCAGTATTCCTTAAGTTTTATGTTGTTATCTCTAGGATCTTGATAGCGTAATATGAAATTCTCAGGCTCAGTTACATGACTCTGAAGAGTTTAACTGTCAAATGGCTAATAGTTGCTTTGTGAAAAATCAAGGCTAAATTCAGAATAGAAAGCAAGAAACTATAATCACGCACATTCTTTTTGGTTTCAGTGATACAGGATCGAACAATTAAGGAACAGCTCATTCTATGAAAACTTTAGAGATGGGAGACTCCTAAATTTACAAGACAGCTTGGTACTTAAGATAAGATATAAACCAGAAATTTTATACTGGACCATGATTACATTTTGAGATACAGGAGCACATCTCACTACCTTAGCAAGCTTAGGTGGCAATGATTACAGACCTCCTAATAAATTTATGTCAGTAAAGTGGATCATAATATATCTTCTTGCACCACATCAAGGCTGTGAGGCTTTCTGACTCTGCTTTGGAAGATGTCTCCAGGGTAATGGAACTTGATTTTATGAAGATAGCAGGACAAAATTAAGTGTCAAATTTTATAATAATTCTCTCTCAAGTCTCATAAGGCTGTGGAACAACCTTAGAAATATGGCTTTTAAACCACTCATTTATTTCTGGAATTCTAGCAGTTCATAGAGAAAGTGTTTTCAATAGCTAGTGAGCTTGTTTCCAGTAAAATATCAGTTAGAGGAGACTACATCTTCCTCTGTAACCCTTTCAAAATAATGACACTAAAGGATCCTAAGGATCTCAGTTATAAATCAGGGTCAATTTTGCAGTTGCCTGTGCAGATGGGGTAGAGGGGGAGAAAGTCTTTCCCCTGAAGTTCATTTACCAAGAAATGTAGGCAGTAACTCCAGCTCATAAACTAAAAAAAAAAATAAATCTTTAACCTTTGTAACTTGACCAGACTTCTAAATAAATAGGTATGGTGTTTTTTTTTTTTTTCAGTTAAGTTTCATCAAGGTAAAGATAAAGCCAACACTTAAATCTTAAAATAGAAATAAATGAACTAAATGTCTATTGAATTCTAATAAAATTAGTGGTAATTGCAATGCACCTGGCTTTTTTCATATACACATTACATTTCTGGTTACTGGCAGTGTTGAGCTCAATAACACTGCAGATTCTGACAAATGGATAGAATCAATAATGCACTTTTCTAAATTAGATTTTGCTGATATAAAGAAAGATCGTTACCTCACACATTAATGTTTTGAGCCAGGATTTTTGTGTTTCAAAGAAAAAAAAATGCCAATGGTCACTCACTTTAATTGGTAATGAATTATTCACTGACTCATGATGATCTTTAAAAGTTGAAAGTCAGGTCAATAAATAAATAAATAAGGGAGAGATACTTTAAGTTGATTAAGTCTACCACTATACTGAATTTAACAGTTGGTTTACTTCCATCTGTTTGACTGTAGTCTGTTCTCTAATTTTGACATGTTTTTACGCAGGCAGCAGTGTAATAAGGTAACTTTAGGGCATATGGGCTCTTGTGAGATTGCAGCAATTAATATTGCAAAATTGTAGCAATGAAATGGACTGTTCAGTATGAGACCATCTAGAAAGCAAAAGTGATTTATTTTATTTTGAAACAAAACTCCTTTCACTCTCATTATCACTGTCATGTCCATAGACCTAGATGTGGGAATGTAACCTGATGACAGAGATGATATATGATCTGTAGGAGTGAGTGGTTTACTATCTTCTTTGTGACATATACATCCCTAATTGTCAGAATTTTCAAATGGTTGTGTGTCCTGTCTCTGGGTGTTGTAGTGTAGAGCAATCCTTTTGTCAGGAGTTGGTCATAAAAGGGCTTGCTAGAGGAGAACCATTTTTGTTTCATTCGCTTTGTAGTCAGTTGCTTTCTTTTTTTGGCTCACACAGTAACTTCATTGATCCTCACAAGCCCTGTCATTAGTTGCAGTGGTGAGTAATGTAGTTCATAAATTTGCACACTACTGAAACAGAATGACCAGCAGGTACAGGAATCATTCAGGAGAAAGAAAGGACACACAGGGAACAGAGAATTGGTCACACATTTCAGAAGCAATGTTAGCATCCTATTTTTGGTAAGTTTAAACATGTGAGGTAAGTTTAAGCATGTGAGTTGCTTCCAGATAAAATTCAATCACTTTCTACAGTTTTAATAGGATTGAGTTTTAGAAGTGATTTCAGTGAGTCTTCAGTTTCAAATTTCTCCATGTATAGGGGAAGGACACCTGAGAGAGCAGGTTGATACCCTTCCAAAGCTCTTACCCCTGCTCTGACTAATCTTTGCTTGCAGCTCCCTTGTCTGCATCCTGTTTGTTGTTTCTAGTTATGATGGGATGGTTTATCCCTTGAAGACCACTCTTTTTGCTTCTCTGAAACCCCTTTTTAACTGTGTGTCTCAGCTCTATGACCTCCAAGAGCAATAAGTGAGGGCTGCTTTCTCCCCATTGAACTCCAAATTTGTACCTGCTTGATGGTCTTTAGCACTATTGTTTGCAGTTTCCTGCTCTAGTTAGTGAATCAGGTTTTGTTAAAATGCCTTATATTCCTGTGATACACTATTACATTCTTCTGTAATATTTTAGCAGTTCTATATGTAGTGGTGATTTGGCTGTTGTGACCATAGCACAGCCTTCAGTAGAGGTAAGCTCATTGCTGAACTGTCTTACATTTCTGCTTTCTGACAGAATGACAAGATCTTTTCTCTGTTTTTTTGTGGTTGTTTTTTTTTTTTTTTAAGATGTAAACATATCAATGTAGCTGTATCTTAGCCTTGGTTTGTGCAGGATTTTCTTCATCAGTACCCTGTAGGCACTTCAGAGAAGTTTGATGACATGGGAAGAAAAAAAAAAAAAAAGGGAAGAAGAAAAGGGAAAACAAAAGAATGAACAAATGTGATTATTATCTGCTCCAGAGACAATTTGCTCTTGCAATTATTATGCTTCCCTTCCAGAGCACCAGCATCTCCTATGGAGGTTTGGTAATGAACATATTAGACATTTTTAGATTAATGTTTGCCCGATGAGAGTTCATTTCTATTTTTTAGCAATAACCTCCAAAATCTTAGAAAGGTTTGCTTCTGATCAGTTCTCAAACAAGTCCTGAATAAAGCATCCAGTGAGATTCTGGCTTTCAGTAGTCTGCAAAGCAGACTGCTTTGTGTGTTTAAGTATCTTCCCTAATGTTGGTGGGGATTTATGTTCAAATACAAAAGAGAAAATTATCATCATGTTTCTGTGGATGTAAAACTGAGAAGCATTTTGTAATGACTGTCCAGCATCTCCAGCTTAGTTATCTTAACCTATCTTACAACTTTACTTGCCACCTCTTTTTTCCAAAACGCAGGCAACATGTGAAAATAGAGTGCTTTAAATTAATTAATCAAACTGCAAAATGGGTAGGGCAAAGGGACAAAGCAGTGTTTTTCTAGAGCCTGTGATGGAAACTAGAGGACATGGGAAAATAACAAGAGACTTGGTAAGACTCATCTGCAGTCTTGGGAATAAGCCCTGTAATAGTTTCTTAGAAAATTAATGGGCATGGTTTATTTTATGGTGTTCTAGGTCTGTATGTTGGAATAGATGCCACATGACATTCAAAAATGTATAGAAACACAATTTTGTCAGTAGAAAAAGTGACCATTAAAAAGATGGATGGAGCATTTAGGAGGATTATCTCAAGCAATCTGCAAACCAGCAGTTTTAGCTGTTAACAGTTCTTTACTGTTTCTGTCTTCCCTCTCATTTTTATTGCAAGAAGACAGAAAAGCCTTTTAAAAAGACAAATATAAATTACTAGTTTTGAAAGCATTCATTTTTAAACGATTAATGGTTAAGGGAAAATAATCTAGCAAGGAATGGTATTGTTTTCCCCTTTACTCCCTTCCCCCATGTCTTTTCCTTTAAATATGATGGAACTCTAATCTGTGCTCTTTAGAGTAGAGGTAATGAAATTACAGAAAGGATGTGAAAAGTATCTGTGAAGGTAAGCTAATACTTTCCATTGTGTAAGCTACAGATATACTACCTGAAGACACATAATATGAGAAAGTTAAGGGAAAGAAATCAATATGAGGAAAGATTTTATTTTTCATTTAGGTTTTAGAGATCCATTTGGCAAAGAGTTACTTAAGAAGTATGCTTAGGTCCATTTAATTCATTGTTAATTCATCTATATTTTCAAGACCTCTGACATGTCAAATAGATAATTCATCTTATGCAACTGCAATATGGTTATTTAGTCAGAGAGATCATGCCCAGCATTTCTAATGCAGAAAGTCCTGGGTTTGATATTCACTACTGATAGGGCTATTTGTACCTGTGTACTCCCTGTTTGTTACCTAATGCTGCCTCTAAGATGTCAGTTTACAACTGTTACCATGACACTTAGTTCTGATGAGGTTTCTTCCAAAGAAAGGAATATAGTATTGTAGAAATAAAAAAGATAATTTTTCTAACACGTTTTCTTGTCCACTTTGCTATTCAGCGTTCTCTAACAGATACAGCAAATTTTATGTGCTTTTAGGAAGAAAATAGAGCTTTTTCATATATTTCAGCCCAAATAAATCTACTTTTGTTATTCATAAACTGACAATTTGAAACAGTTGAATCAGTTGTTTTCCTCTGAGTGTCTGTGTGCGTATTCATAGCACAGACAGGCATATTTCCAAGCACTCAAGTCAGATACTTCAGCTTTAGTAGTACCCACAGATGCACATCTGCTATACCTCCTCTACACATCATGCACATGATGTGAGCGATCATTGTATATCCTTTTACATTGACTTTCAGCCATCTGGCTCATTCTGGGGTGTTGTTTTTCATTCCCAGATGAGAGATGTGACCCTGCTGCTTTTTTGAGGCTGTTGTCTTTTTGGTTTTAGGAATCCCTCTTTACTACATAATTGTACATAATTTTCTATATAATTTATTTTTATTTGGTGTGGCTTTGTTTTTATCTCAACAGTGAGTTCAGCCTTGTGTATTCAGATCCTACCCTTTGAAATTTGTAGGCATGCTCCCTATTGTGGAATTACTTCAGTTATTGAATCCTGCATGAAAATTTGAATTTAGTATTGACTGCTTTAGTGGTATGTCATTTGAGCCTATGATCCTGTGGTCCCTACTTCACATATCCATTAAACCAGCCTTATTCCTGGCTATTATCTTAGCCAGAAAGACTGGAGAGGTCTTGGCATTTACTGGTGAATTTTGAATCTTATCTCAGGGAATCACACTTCCAATGTCTGTTTTTCAGATCTCACCCATCTTCAGAAGACTGGCACACACACTTACATAGTTTGTCATTAGATGGATATTTGCCTTTTGCCAGACTCTAATTTCTACCATGGAACTGGTCCTAGAGTGCAAACTTCAAGACCCAAAGACATCTTATTAGATAGTTGTATCCTGAGTACTTTGTTATCATTAAATAGAAACCTCCAGATACAATCAAATATGCTTTCTAAAGATGTGAGTAGGAAGTATAGCTTATGTGAAAATGTTTCCCAGAGTTTCAGCTGGGATGAAATTTGTTCTTAAATTTGCCAGGTCATGTGACTTGACAAATTTATGTGGGTGTGGTATAGCCTTGATCAATCCATGACTTGTACCCAAATGTCTGACCGCTTCCTTGTACTCGCATCCTGCAACTAGACACTGCAAAAGGTCATCCTGTTGCGTGAATCTACATAATGATTGACCCCCTGAAAAAACAATGAAGGCTGCTTTCCAGGAACTGGATGTTCTTTGAACTGTCCATGTGCACCGTCACACCTCACATTTCTCATAGAGAAATTAAGCTTTTATATGTTAAGCTTGTCTTTTGACATGAATCCTTAAAAACTTTTCATTATTTGAGGCTGTAAAAGAATGTATCTTAAATGTTATCAAACAAATTTTATTATGGTTCCAAGTTCCCCCTGTGATTTCAGTTGAACATCTTTATCTTCAATTCTTGTTGTAAGCTGCTACACACCATTTAACAGTTGAATTTCCCTTCGGAGGAAGCTGCATATCAGGTGGTAAGTAGACTAATTCCTGTAAGGTATTTTATATTCCTTTAAGATGAAGGATACTACATAAATATAAAATGTCAGTCTATTCACATGAGTCTGCTTTGTACATGCTGCTAGGATATTTTAGTCTCCACAGGTATGCAGAAAATGTGTTCTATAGATGCATATGTTATATGTGTGAATTATCAAGAAAGAATTCAAGTTAAATGAAAAATAACACTTTCTGGTCATTTACCTCTGAAATATAGCTGCTTGATGAAATTTCATTAAAAATAATTGAATGGTTTATGAATACCTGTTAACTAATTCAACTCATGCCTATGAAAACAAATGAATGTGATATACCACCACAAAGCTGTTTACATTTATAGGAGATAAATATCTTAATCAGTGTCTTTGGTCAAGATAAGATCTATAGAATAGCTCTGATGAGATGCTACTCACAGCCCAAATGATGTTTGTGTTTTATTCATGTTCAGTTGAATTGAATTAATTTCCCCATTTTTATAGAGGTAGCTACAAATTCAACTAAGGGTTTTGTATAGCTGTGAGAAAGATATTTTGTTGCTACAAAAACATTTGGTTTGGACTTCAGAGTGGAAGAACAGCTTTTCTTATGCTTGCTTATATTTATGGTTTTAGAGTATTTTCTTGTTCAGGGTAGCCTTGGCACCAGCTGGCTTGGTAGGGTCCTAGAAAAGTATCTTAGGATCATCTGCAGAGATGAAATTTCATTTGAAACTCTGAAATTTGTAGCCAGTTTAACCAAAGGCTGGACATTGATGTGTATCAGAATGAAAACGAAAGGCAAGATTCTACTGGGATGTTACTTTACATCCTTAATGAACAGACATGGTTTGTTTGATGGTTGATTGATTGTTCCACATCTATCCAGTGTGAAATGAAGATACTTACTTTTTAAAGAATGTTTTTTTCCTCCAGCCTTCAGTCAGGTGCCACCAGAAGGCATTAAGACCCTGTTTGTTTTGTTGGATTTTTACCTTGGTCTCTGTTTTCCTGTCATCCCCTGTTTGTGTGTGCTAGTTTCTTAATGTAGGATCTGTTATCCTCCTGACCGTGTCAGTCTGACACACTGTCAGGATCCTGTTACATGAAAATAACCTTCACACTCCTAGTACCTTTACATTTATAAGGTGTGTGTTCCATGCAGGAGATGAGCACCAGTTTAGAGGAGTGAAAAACAGTGGAGATGAGAAAATCTGTGTGAGAAGTGGTATTATGCAGCAGCATGTTCTATTGGCACTTTCTGATAAACCACGCAAATGTAAATTTTCAGGTGCATTTTGAAAGACAAAATGCTGTTCAGTGAGCCAACCATGGAATTAAAAACATATTAACAGGGAGTCTGCAGCTTTTTGATCTTCCAAATACTAATATACATACATATATCCCTGTTTTTCATAGGAGAATCCCTTCAAGGAAAGGATTGTGGAATCTTTCTCAGAAGATGGAGAGGGGAGCCTCAGCTTCAATGATTTTGTGGATATGTTCTCTGTGCTCAGTGAAATGGCTCCCAGAGAGCTTAAAGCAATCTATGCCTTTAAGATCTATGGTACTGTATTGGGATACTTTTGTATGTCTTTTTTGTTTGAAGTAAATGAGTATGAGAGCTTTAGGTGATCTTTTCTTTGGTTCTTTTACTGTTTAGATTTTAACACAGATAACTTCATTTGTAAATCAGACTTAGAAAAAACTCTCAATAAGCTGACCAGAGAAGAGCTAACAGCAGAAGAAATCACTCTAGTTTGTGAGAAAGTGATAGAAGAAGCTGACATGGATGGTGACGGGAAACTAGGATTTGCAGATTTTGAAAACATGATTTCCAAAGCACCAGACTTTCTCAGGTATTGTTTTGAGAAAAAGATAGTCTCTTGCATGTTTTCAGGAATTTTTTTTTAGGATATCACTATGTAGTGTAATACAAGAAATGTCAGACATGTACTTTACCAGAGAGCTGACTACAGGATGACTTCTTACTCTAACTCAGTTTACTTTTCTAGAGGATATTCCAGTTCTCTCCTAACTCAAAGAC
This sequence comes from Chloroceryle amazona, assembly GCA_027560015.1. NCBI lineage: Eukaryota > Metazoa > Chordata > Aves > Coraciiformes > Cerylidae > Chloroceryle > Chloroceryle amazona. Next base: position 21,389 of record JANHFX010023988.1, on the reverse strand, counting down.
TGAGAGCTCAATGACCTTTATCTCTCTCTCTTTTATTTTTTTTTTTTTCCTGGTTTGTTTGTGTCTGTTTTTTCAGGAAAATATTTTCATCTATTATAAGCTCAAATTCATATTGTTCTCAAGCCTATTGCAAGGATCTGTGGTGTCTGAATAGGAATGTGTGTAAATACTGTATACATCTTACAAATGCACATGGAAACACATCAGTCTTTTGTCCTGAGAAAGTGAGAGCTAGACAGCATTACAGTTCATGGTGGTAGCAAAAATAAATTAAAATTATCATTTACTGCAGTCTTTCTTTGATCCACAGTTAATCAGGGTTTTTTTATAACTGGTATTTTAAATTTTTGTTGCTGAGTATCTCTTAATAATCTCTAGATAAAACCCAGCTATTTTAAGACAGTTTTTCTTGCATATTTCATATTTAAAGAGGTCTTTTGGAAAGGAAAATGGCTTTTATTTTTACAGATTAATCAAAAAGTCTACATAAACTTACAGTTAAGCCTATTACTTAAGTAATACAAGGATAGACCTTCTTTAAGAAATTACAGTGGACCAGCCAGCAAAATAAATCTTCCAGACTGGGAAGAGTTCATGCTTGAATCTTAAATCCATGAGCAGAGTAGGCTGAAGATAAACTCTATGTCTAATAGTAAATGCTTGATAACCTGAAAAAGTGTTTTTTTCATCTTCTTTGTTCATACACATTGTTGTTAAGCTGGTAGTGTTGCTGTTTGTCTGTTGATAATTGATAATAACACTTAAATTCTAACATCTGGGAAGATAATCCAACAATTGTCTGGACTATAGGCAGGTACACAGTACAATTGTAAATTGTTTTAGGAACACAGGAATTAGTAAATTCCAGTTTCTGCAGACTTGTGTCTCCTGATGAGCTGACTGATGAGCTGAGAAGGAGTTTAGTGTCATATTTAGCTGCAGTTAAGGCACAAAGACTGTTCGATCTATGTAGATTTTCATGATGTCTGGAAAGGTGTGGAATTATTTTATATCTTTCTTTGAAGTGGTACACTTAAAGACTTTTTTAATGGAGCTGCCTGTTTGCAGGAAATGGGCAGAAACTTAATCATCTCTCACTCACATGTTGTGAATTCTGCCAAAGGATCCACAAGTTAATGGGGAGGATTAACAGAGCTCACAGTCAGACTGATGAAATAAACTGTATTTTCATAGGAAATAAGGCTAAACATTAAGGTAGAATTAAGATAGATCAAGATTTGGACTGATAATGCTAATGATGTTTAAGAAATTTTAAGTGTACTGCAGAACACAGTACAGTTTATTTCTTTCAGAAATGAAATTTTTGAGGAAAGTTGTTAAATGAATAAAGCATGAGGACATGATTCCTGTGAACCCTGAGAAATATCAGCACCTCAAGAGGGTATGCTACAAAGTTAATGTGAATGCCTTTTATACATTAGAAACATATCAGGCATTCCTTGACTAATCAAGTGTATCAACAGAAGCTCCTTTAGAACAAAATACATAATAAATCATTATGATGAGGCTCAGCTAAGTAGGTGTTCTAATATTTTGTTTATGTGTATTTCCAGCTATGAAAATATTTTCTTTATACTGTTGCCTATACAGAACCTGCTGGGGTCAGATAGATTTTCCTTTAGTTCATCAAAAGACTGGACTGTACCTACAAATCTGGTAGAGAACAGAGATCAAATGTGGACAATTGAAGGCAGATCTGAAGACTCAGCAGAAGCTGTAGTTCCAGAAAGTCCCTGTGCCATGACTGACTTTACTGCTGTGTTGTAGAGGCTCACAAACTGCTGACAGAGAATTCCAAGCTGAGGATGCTGTGCAGTCCAGTCATTTCCTGAGAAAGTAGCAGAGAGGAATGTTTGCCATTGTAGCCATTGGAATGACTGTCATAAACTTGTAAAAGAAAAATAATTATGATGTTTTGGGAAGCTGAGGAAATTAGTTGAAAGACCTGAGTGCTGCATACTTGACAGAGCAAGAAGATGTGTAAAAAGAGGGATAAAGTGCAAAGTACAGAACTTGTTATAGATTAGGTAAAGAGAAAATAGAGAGGGAGGAATCTCTGACAATACAGATAATCTCAAAAGGTCAGGCTACCAAGTATTGAAAGACTGATCATCCAGTTGCTCAGTTGAAACATACGTATTTTGATTCACGTTTGTGACATGGTGAACTTGTGTTATTAAGATGTCTCCTTGATATTCAAGACAGCTATGTGTATATTTACGATAGATTTTTTTTTCTGTCCCCAGCTTCAAGGGAAATGGTATCTTCCCTCTCCTTCCAGGTCAAGGAGATTAGCTAGGTCACAGGATTCAGCTCTGAAGTCTTCAGTCTTAAGAGCCCCTCAGGTGACATGACCTAAAGCAGGGTTTCCTTCCACCTTCTAGCTGAAACATTAGCCTCTGCTAATGAAACATTAGCCACAGCAATGTGGTTTTTAACCACTGAAGCTATATTGCAAAATGAGGTGTAAATGGAAAAATGTCTCAGAGCTGAGAAGAGAGTGTGTAGTTCTCTCACTTGGTTTCTGTTTCAGCCAGAGTTAACAGTTGCAGGAAAAGAAGGTGACAAGGTCATGAGACCTCTTTTATCCAAACTAATCTCTATGGAAGACTTGATAGTTCTCCCTTATTGCAGTTTAGTATTAATTTTGCATGTAAAGGTATTTTATTTTTTGAGGACATTCTTAGTCATATATTTGGTGTATGTACTGCATCATATTTGTTAATACCGAAATTCCTGATCTCAGCCACTTTGATTTTTTTTTTTTAAAATACTGTGTACATGTTGCTTTCTAAAGAGAGACGGTGGTTTCACTTTTGGCATGGAATCCATTGAATTTTAATGCTGCAATAGGTACACTAGGTCTGAGTGGGGACTGAAGCTAAACCAGTGCTCTCTGAAGGTATCCAGTGCATGCTAGGATGTGACAGAATGTGTGACATGGGACAAGAGTGCAATTCTTGTAGCTGATCTCTCACCACAAAACACCTTCATTGAGTTATATTGTAGCATAACAGTCTTGGGTGCATTACCTATTCATTTAATGAAATAATGATTTGTTTTATCTTTCTGAATTTATCTCCAACTTGATTCATGGCCTCTCATTTTCCTTTCTTCTGAGTCTTCAGCTGTAATAGTCCTCTTAAGTGATAACTGTAGGCTGTGTGCCGCCAAACGGAAGACAGGGCTGTGCAGTTTCACCATGTAATATAATTACAGAACATGCAAAGCACAGAAGTGTCGTAAGAGATCAACAACCCTATATGCCAGTGGTAAACTTATGCCTGAACTATCTTCTTAATATTGTAAAAAAGATAGGAAAACATGTTTTCATCTAAATAAAACTGTCCCTTTTGAAATGTTCAGCAGACATGCAAAAGAAATACCAACCCATCAATGGTCAGGGACAGTCATAATTTCATTTGGTTTTGCATATCTCCAATTTTGTGCCCAAATGAATGCATTCCAGGCTTTAAATTCAAGGAAGCCTAAGTGCCTACTGATTTATGCTGTCAGCTGCTCAGCACTTGTGAAAATGAATCAGCTAGGAACAAAAGCAATAGCCACATTTGAATATTATTGCCAGTGAGCAATTGGAGATGCTGGGCAACTGCAGTTCTCAGGGCTTTTGCTATGAATCTATGGAAAAATCAACATTTCTGAATATCTGATCCTAGGATACCATACTGGCACCTGGTATGTGATCCTTTTGAAATTGTTGACTAACTTACCTGACCCTGGATGATTTCTATTTGTAGTAAAGGATTTCTTAGTATGTTCTTTGTCTTTTGTTCCACCAAAAGCCACTTCTTCACATTCTGAGAATAAGAAACTTAGAATGCAAGGCAGTTAGGTGTTATCCCTGGCTCTGCTATTACTCGAGTGGGTGATCTCTGCTAAGCCATTGATCACTTTGTACTCTGCTCTGTTATGTGGGACCAGTGCTTACCTGACTTCTGACAAACATTGAGAACTTCTATAATACCAATTATCCAACTGTAAAATCTCATCATCATTAAAATGGGGTATGAAATTACTGAGGGAGGAATACCTTCTTCACTCTGTGGAAAACCTTTGCGGGCCAGATTCCTATAACAACGTGCACTCTGTTTTTGAAGCACTTTTTTTCACACGGCTCAATATGTTGGATTTTTTTATTTTTTTTAAGCTGTCATACTATCCGGCCTACTTAATATATACATCAGACATTAATTTTGGCACCAGATCCAGTCTTTGACCTGGTATGAGCTAAAATTCATCCACTGTACGTTGACTGATTTTCCTTATCACTCATTTCTCAAACCTTTGCTTAATGACCCTGTGTAGGTTTAATCTCCTACAGATAGCCTTTGCAAGCATTGTACTACTGTCAAGCAAATGAAGATGCAGTAAAAGTCTGTTGCTTGATTTGTACTGTTGTGGTTGAGGAATTTTTTAAGACTAGAAGAAAAAACTGCTACTCATTGACCAGGGAAGAAGATGTATGCATTTTTGGCTGTTATTCTGGAAGCCTGAGTAAGCTGTAAATGATAATGACAGTTGCTAGTTTAGAAAATTTGATCCCAGTAGGTTTTTTTCAGTGCAAATTGCTATCATTAAGAAGCTGCTTGTAGTTTAATGGAAGTATTAGCAGTCTGAACTGGCACTAGCTAAGTGTTCTGTTCTACAAGACTGGTTACGTTTTCCACAGGAAATTGTTTTATAAATCATCTTGGAAGTTTAAGCTTATTTGAATGCCTGAGGGTGAAACATACTATAACAATCTGAAATGCAGTTTGAGAAGACTATGGCATTAGTAATACTTAGGAGGTACCAGAACTAGACAGAGAAACCACAGATTAAACAAAAAGTTGTCATTGGAAATATATTTCTGAAACCTTTGTGGGCCTTTAACCATATAACAGTGGATGTCCTGACTCCAGTTCTACCTAAAGCTCAAGTAGGAAATGTACATCTCGTAAGACCTGTCCCAACATGAAGATTATCTTGTTCTTAAGGACTAAAATTAGAGTTTAGTGACAAATGGGCAAGAGATACTTGGCAAGAAAACAGTGGAAGGAGATAATTTTTGTCAGTATTTTTCACAGAATATTTCAGCTGCTTCTTAGTTAAAAGCTAAGGCCAAAATGACATTCCAATAGAAATAGAAAAAATTTCCAATAAGTAGATTTCCAGTGAAGTGGATTTGGATGGATCTGGCTTTTTTAAGGAGTTGTACCTAAAATGTTTTCATGCACAATACTATGGATTTTTTAGTCCTTAGATATTGCCTATGTGGGAGTTAAACTTTCAGGAGTTTGGATTAATCTGTGGCTCTAGACATTTCTTGAGTTGTCAAAATGACCTTTGTAATTATTTTTTTCTAAAACCTTAGTGCCAGTAAGTTCTTTGCATCATGGTCTGCTTTCCTTCACAATACCTGGGCCAATATGCCACACTGCTATACATCACATATTTCAGTGTCAGTGAGATTTGAATAAATTCTGAGGTATGAAGTTTCTAGAGACCACTATGAATATAAAATTTTATCTTCTCCAAGTAACATACCACAGAGCTTCCTTTGGTAAATTCCCAATTCAAATCAAGTAGCTGTGATTAAGTTAGAGCGTTATTTTTTGTAAAACAAAATCCAAAACCTGTGCATCCAGAACATTTCAGCCTCTCAAACAGTCTTTTGGGGTAGGCATAAAAATTATAGTATTTACATACAGAAACACATAATAATCCATTCTGATTTCAGCCAAGAAAGAAAGAAACATAGAGTTTATACTGTCATGACATTGAATAGAGATTACTACTTGGAGAAAGTGAGCTTTTGTCCTGCCTTCTTTAAATTGCCTTTTACTGTCATGCTAAAATGCTCAGGTCTTCTGAAAAGTGATGGCAGTAGTAAGGCATGCTGCTTGCCTGTATCCTAGTGCAAATAGAATCATTTAGGTTGGAAAAGACCTTTAAGATCATCGAGTCCAACTCTACCAAGTTCACCACTAAGCCGCATCCTTGACCTCTGGAATTTTTAACTTCTAAATGAATGGTGACAGTAATTCCTCCATGGTTACTCTGTGGATCCAGCAACATGACTCTGGGACACATTTCTTTAGATCATCTAAGAAGCTCCAAGAAAAAAGCACGACAATTTTTGCTAGAAGATAACAATCAGGATCTCTTGGTCCTAGCAAGAAAAACAACAAATTTATCTGCCTGATTTGACTTGTTGAGGAACCCAAATCCCATGCCACAGTAAGAGTACCATTGGGAAACATCTAGCTCTGTGTTTATCCAATAAATAGGTCAATTTATACTTGATTTAATCCAGTGCTGAGCATGGTCCTCTGAACTAACATTTTCAGAAGATGGAGTTTTCTCTCAGAATGTTTATATCTTCCTAAGAGTATGAGAGAAGAGATTCATATTTATTACACAGCACCTTCCTTTTTGTACTTTAAGGTAAATATTGTGCAGAATGAAAAATGTATTTATATTAATTTTTTTCTTTTCTTTGTAGCACTTTCCACATAAGAATCTGAAGATGTTTATGTGAGCCAGTGTTATCAGAAATGACTTGCTGGTCCAGCCTTTCTGAATCTCAGGCACTTTGGGGGCTTTTGTCCTCGAATGATGGCTTCTTAGAACTCATCAGAAAGTACTGAAATGAATCTGGTTCACAAAGAGACAAATCTACAGAAACCTGTGCAATCTACAGGATATTTGGAACAGTCACATTTTTATCTTCACTGATGGCCAAGCACTCTGGCAAAGGTGGTTGGTTGTTGGTTTGTGGTTTGGTTGTTTTTTTTTTCTTTTTTTTAAACAGGCAGAATCAGAATATTATTAAAGGTATTTCCACATAGGTTTTATATTTATGAATATTTAATACTGCTCTTAAAAGTGAAAAAAAAAAAAAAAGTTTGACAGAAAGATTAGTTTTGGTGACTTTTCCAAGAGTATGTGAAAGAAAGGATGGGCCTTAAATAATGAGATGCCTCTATCACTGTGTTGTACAGCTGGGAATCTTGCATGGAAATTATCTTAGGTGAAAAAACTACAGTCAAAATCAAGCTCACGGTGTTGAAGACAGCCACATCCCAGGTTTGCCTTTCTGTTACTGAAATGGCAGTTGCTGGGTTTGGTGCTTAACCTTCAACCAATATTTTAGGGGTTGTCATGTCCTTATGACACTTGAAATATTTGCCTTTTTTATATGATAACTGCATACATAATTCATTTCTTCCCAAGATAAACATTATAACTGTGTCCTTATTCTCAAAGGGGGTCCTGCATTTAACTTGTTTTATGGGCTGATAATGTGAAGTGGAAGAATATGATCATCGGTAACTCATGAAGAAGTTTAAAGAAGCACAGAACTACTATTAAGGACATGAAAAGACATTATCTTTCTAAACCAGCTATGCAATCTTTCCCATAAAATGCATGAATGCAGCTCTATAATTCTCTTCCCTCTCCAGCTGGAAAACAGCTAGATTTTTACTTTTTTTTTTTTTTAAATACCAGTATTGTTTAGGTACTGGCGTTTGAAGACAATCATATGTATATTACTGTTCTAACAGTCAATAGAAGGGCTCTGTCACTTACATGGCTTCTGTATCAAAGTCATCACAATTAAAACTTTTGACGCATTCTGTTGTGCTTTGAGAATTTTTGGGCTAAGCACACACTAATTTTCTTTCTGCTTATTATGCCGATTACTATAACATTAAATCTTTCAGATGAGGAAATATGTTACTGAAAAAGTAGTTAAAGTAGAGAAATTAATCTTTTCACCATTTCTGTAGGAATGATGATGCTTATCTACCTTGGAACAATGGTGCAGTGTAGCTGGCTGATCAAATTTCGACACTATGCATCAAGAAGAAATATTTGTCTAGCAATATGGTTGACATTAAAAGTGTTGATGAAAAATTTGAATGTTCAAGGTATACATGACAGACTTGTCTAAGATAGCACAGTGAAAATGAAACGTGTTAGTAATAGCATTTATTTTTTAAATATTTTTCTAGAGTGATCATATTCAGTGCTGTGTATACCAATTTAATACTTCCTCCTAACTGGTTTCTGTTTAGATAAAGGAATTAGAGCCTGAATTCCCTTTGATTTATTTGTCCTAGTTAAAATTAGCATAAATCAATCCTGATATTCACGTCTAATTGAATAAGAAATTCAATCCTCAATCTTTTTAATTTCAAGCAGATTGTTAGATCTGTTACTTGTTTCAAACAATTTGTAAGACATTGGCATCAAGAGATTATGTTAAAATTGCTTCCTATTTGTTGAAATGTCAGAATAATAGTTTTTTATTTCTTTCAAGACACACATTTAATCTTTAAAGCTTCATGAGATGTGTTGTTTTTTTGTCATGATTATTATCTACTCTAAAATAACAGGTTGCAAGATCCTGGATAAGACTATTGAGACAAAAAGAATCTGATGATGATGACATAGGTCAGTTCTTTTTGACATCTTTTTCTGTATTTTAAAATTTCTATTAGCTAAAACTCTTTCCTTCCTACTACTGTGTGTCATTCCATGATTAGATCATCCTCCACACTTAAAGGAAGACCTCAGTTGCCTTGAAATGTGCTTGGTGTGTTTTTTCCCTATGTCCTTCCTGACCTGAATGTCACAAAACAGTTGAAGAAACACTTGGCCTTGTACTCAGATGTTAAACCCCGGAGTCATCCATCTGAGCTGAGAAACAAAGAGAAAAAGAAATCAGGAGCACCCTGTGAAGGAATGTTCCTATCTGCAGTTAAAGGAGACTTCCTGCAGAACTCTGCAGAAACAAATGTATGCAATTGTATTTCTTGACTTATGTTTATCTCCTGTAACAAAAACCTGAGCAGCATAGTATGTTACTGGAATTTGAGAGAGATACATACTCTAAAGCCTTCTGGAACAAAATAATCCTATCTAGTAGTAGGTAAGTTGTTATATCTGATGGCAAAGGTAAGGGATGGATTTCTAAAGAAGCTTTGTATTTGCAGTTTCTGTAGTTGGATGTCTTACGGCTGAAACTATTGTTACAGCAGGAGTGGTGAATGAATAGGTGTTCAGCAGGATGCATTGCAAATTTAAATAATGTTATGAGGTAAAAACCAGCTGTATTTCTGCAATAGCTTTATTGGCAGAATCTTATGAATTCACTAGCAAGTGTATCTTCAATGAGGTTTACTTCTTCAGAAGTAACTATTAGGCAATTTAGAATGAAACTTAAATAGTGAAAGTTCTATATGAAAAAGAGTTGTGGATTTGGCCTAAAAGCATTTAGAACATACATTTTGTATATAAAAAAAAGGTATTAAATACTAACGAACATTTCTATATTTGTCTTCAAAAGTGGATAAACAGTTGCCTAAAGCCTCTGTCAAAGTAGCTAAGTGTGTGTGTTATCTCTAGTTTATATACACTCAAAGCATCTTAGGAACAAAAAGGAGCTGGTGGAAGTGAATACAACAGCGTCAAAAAACAAACAATAACCAAGTTATTTATTAGCACATTTTAGTTTTTCATTGTTTTAAAGGAATACTGTAAGCCAAGGTTTACAACAGCCTGCAGGCCAAAACCTGATCTTTATTTCCATATTCATTTTCAGTAACTCTGCTGACTTCAGTGGAATTAATTAATATGTCTGTAATTAGATCTGTGCTGAGAGAAGCAGTTGATTTTTTTACCGAATTCTTTGTGCTCTCTCATGCCCCTTTAGTGTAATCTTAAAATGCTGAATGTTCTTTTGTTAGTCAATAACCACATGCTTCTTTTTGTCAACAGACTCAGCATTGGAATCTCTTGCAATTTCTCACAATAGCATGGAAACAATCTCTTTTCCTTTCCCTCCCCAGGGGTAATTTTTGTCTCCTTGTACATGTTAGAGGCACTTCTGATGCAACCTCACAAGGTGGCACCATAATAGCGTATCAGGTCATGATTTCACGTAACTGTTTAAATTTCCCTGAAATATAGTATACTATATGGGATCTATGATGCCACAAACAAAAAAGTGAAAACTGTGGTTAATTACTGATTTTAAAACTGTAGATAATTATACAGAAATTTTCATGAAGTTAAATCTTCCAAGAGGCAAAACTGAATACTTTTTGAAAGGTACATGAAAAAAATAATGATTTTATGAAATAATTCAATTACATGAGAACTTTTTTCTTGACACACAGACACACACTAGTTGGATTGTGACCCAGTATAATTACAGTACTCCCTTAGAGCAGTTTCAACTCTCTCTCAAATGCAGATACTGTAATTTTCTATAAAATTAGCCATTTCCTTTTGTTGGGTGTTGGTCTCAGTAATATCTGGTATTGATCAGAATACTGGGTTAATTTTTTCCCTTTCCTGAGTTAATGTGTTTTTAATTCCATCTGTTCAGTTTTGCTGTCTTTCAGTATATCATTGGATATTCTTCTAATTTTTCAACTATGCAATCTTAGTGCCTCGTGGTTTTATGTTTGTAAAAGTCATTATTTCATGTTGTCTGTCATGTGTTCTCTGGAAGTATGGTGGCCACAGCTGTTGCAGGTAATAGCAAACTGTTGATTTACAGAAAGTTTTCTGTATTTTCTGTCTTATCCTTTATAATTTATGCTAGCATGCTTGCCTTAGAACAGTGACAAGCACTAAGTTGATGTCTTTATAGGTGGTCTGTGTTATTTATCTTCCTCTCTTGGTATAAGAAAACACAAGTATGGATTAATTCAACTTCTGTTATTTTAGATGTGTGTTATCTGATGCATCAAAGTTTATCTACCATAATGTTTTCTATTAACAAATTTTATATTTGATTGCTGGGAAACCTGTCCATCTCAGATGACCTGTGTATTTCATCTTCAATGGGGTTTAGGCATATGCCTGATGTTCAACGTGTGGCAAACATACTTTTCTGAGTAGAAGTGATTCTCTGAATTAAAGTCAAACGGAGGTAAGGCACCATGTATGACATTATCTCTCTTCTTACAGAAATGGAAACTGTTCAGTGTTCTTGGTTTTTATGAAAACAGCATATTAATAAAAATGTTTTTCCTTAAAATTTACATGAAAAACAAAAATCAATTAGGAATTCTGTTGCAGAAACTATAAAACTCATATTCTAGAGACCTGAATAGATTTCGATTATATTCTGAAATAACAGAATATAAAGTAAACTATAGACAGAGTTTTTGTTGTGGACTGGGAAATATTACACTTCTCAGCTCAGAATCCAAAATACATCAATTTGGGATGAAATAACAGCAGTATTGGAAAGAGTTTATAAAGTTATTGCCCAATACACCTCAGCTGGGATAGACAGAGGAATGAAATTTGATGAGGAAGACATTAAAGATAATAAAATTATAATTGTTTATGTCCTTATAAAGATATGTGTCTGAGACAGAAGTAAAGGACATAGTGAACGAATGTTCTGCTTTTTACTCTGTATCATTTTGCAGTTATGGGTGTCTTGTAGAGATGTTAACGACACTGAGTGACTATCAGATTCTCTTTGGTGGGGAAAAGGAAGAGACTGTTCTTGGTAGAATTAAAAGAGCATCAGCATTACAGATGAAAGTGCCTTTATTTAACTGGAAGTTCACCCATTCTTGTCTGTAAAAGACCTTTTACAACTGAAACTCCAAATGAAATTCCCTACTGCCCTCTCCTTTTTGACTGTCTCATTTGCAAGACCAGTGACAAGCCAGGTGCATCAGCTGCATGTGCTTTGGTGTTGCAATGCAGGTTACTTCTTCCCGCTGTTCTTTCTCAGTTAAGATTTGCTCAAATCCAAATATTTTTTTACATAAATCCATGACTCTTGTTATATCCATTTTGCACCTGCATGATTTATCTGGCGGGCATGTTGCTGAGTGCATGCTCACAAGCCCTGCAATAAAAACTGTAACTTGTTCGCTCTTCTCCAGTTCTGTGCACATATAGGTTGAGGCTGTATGTGCCTGAAAATGTAGGCCAGAGTGTTTTAACTCTCCTGGAGAGGGTTATGGGCACCAGTCCAGTCTCCTTTTTTTACTGTAACTTTTCTCAAGTGAACTCAGTGGATGTGGCAGTCTGCCAGGAGCAAGGCAACTCATTGCTGTGGGCTTAATCGCAGCTTGGACAATTCAGCATGGATAAAGCTTGCTATCTGTTCTGTCTGCCGATGAGCTGTATGAAATGGTAGCTGATCCTTGAAGGGGTGATAATTAAAGACTTTGGTTTGGTTGCTCAGGTGAAGTTCTGTGAGAAAGCGTGTACAAGGTATCTCTGTTCACTTGATGGAAATAGTTCAGTTTGGGAAAGTGTTCATCTGCCCAGTTCATGCTGTGGAAGTCAGATCCCTGCTTTTTTAATAGGCCTTTCATCCCCAGTGGTTACAGGCTCTTCTTCTCACCCTGGAGGCAGTATTGAAGGTGAACTCATGCTGACCATTAGTAGCCTGTATTTAGCAATCTAATATTGTGGGTTACTTCAGTGGCACTTACAAATACATTGATATTCACTAGTTATTGGGTTATTTTCCCCTTATTAAGAGGAAATGATTTTCTATTTAGGAATCTGTTCAACTTTGTCTTTAGGGCCTAGTAGACACTAAGAAGAAAAAGAATATTGGGATTTTTACCAAAATGGCTTTTTTTGTTTTTCATAAAATGATCATACAATTAATTTTAATTTTCTTTTGTGCAGATGTAAGATTCTTCATGCAAGAAACATTGTAGATTCAAAGAAAATTCCCTCTGGGAATAATTTGAAACTGAAAGACTGCATTTGCTCTGCTTAAATAGGTTAATTATTATGTGTATTTGAAGAAATAAATTAAATTCCATGAAATCTAGTGAGGTTTTTAATACGTTTAAAAGTTTAAATCTCTTTTATGGTGATTTTAATGATTATTGTTCTTCCAGGGATAAAACTAAACATTATAAGGAAATATGGATAAAATCCCTGTTGTAATTTCACACATCCTAATAATGACAGTATCACTAGAATTTACAGTTTCACTGTTGCTACACACCTTTAATCTTTAAGCTTTCTGCAGAGTTTGCTGGCAGTTATTCCCAATGGAATGTCTTCATCCCATGTAACTCATTCTCAATATTTTTTCCTTTTCCAATTATCTCTTACAGCTGAAAAGGCAGAGGGAATAATTGGTATCCAGATAAGTTTGTGTATTTTGAGGTCTTTTCATTCAAAAAACTCTCAAAATTCAATACTGGGTTATTAATGCAGTAAGTCCAGCCTGATTTGCTTAGAGGAGTTTCTTTTTCTCACTGCGGCAATTCTGTGGGAGCTAGACATCCTTGAGGTCCTGATCTCAGCAACGGGAAGGCTCCTAGTCACTTCAGTAGGCAGGCATCAGATCAGGTCCTTTAATAATATTTTGCTTTGTTTAGACGTGGAATGCATAAATAACAAATCAAAGACTGCAAATAATAAATTATTTTATTTCTGAAGAAATACTAATAAGCAGGCACTATCAGGGATGAAAAGCAGATTTACTACAAGTATTTTTATTCTATCATTCCTTATGAGACTATGAAAAATTAAAGAAAACATTCTAGCTTCAGATGACAGGTAAGTTAAGGGAAATGTTTGGTAACAGCGACCAGGAGAACTTAAAGGAAACATAGGTAACAAACTGTGTAAACAGCTCCCTTTGACATGAGGCACCGTGGGGGTTAGAAATCAAAGCAAACCTTGAGCAACAAGCCTTTAGATGTAAAAGGGATGAATTTCTGAGCAGCTTGTGTAACTAAGATTCACTCTTGCAATGTTCTGCAGGACCACCGTACTAGGTACTTCAAATATAATGCAAATATCTTACTAATGACCAGTTCAACCTAAATTGTGTTCTCTCCTGGAGAAGAAATTACCTTTTGTCAAGAAACTTTCCTGTAATTTTTTGTGTAACTATTAATTCAAGCATATTATTTTAATAGGTTGTGAAGTGAACTTTTGAGCCATCAACTTTCACAAAACCTCTGGACTGCAAGCCACAGTTCTTCCTTCTGACCTGCATTCATATCCTCAGCCAATAAACAGGCAGAAATTATGGACCACAGGGAGAGGAACCTTTTCCATCATACAATGGACTGATATCAGTAGTTTGTCAATATGAGGCAAGTGAACAGCTGGTGGAAGGGGCCCTTTGGGATAACGAGGAACAGGTACATTTCTGCAACTTTGGAGAACAGCCATCATCCACTCCCTGCATCGGAAATGGATTGACTTCTTAATAAAGGTATAGGTTTTTACATATACTCACCTTCCTCTTTAAGTCATGTCAGGTGAAATTGCTGTTTTGAGGCAGGCATCAGACTATCTAGTTCTTTGAACTGTGGATCCCCTACATACTACTGTGAAACAGCACCGTTATCTCTATTAAAACATGAAATGTTTATTAAAACATGAATAGTTCATCTGAGACTACTGAAAAATGCAAAAAAAAAACCAACCCAACCCTTCCTTAGCGGTTTAATCAGTGCCTTACAAATTTTGTTTCTACCTTCTTGCTTTACTGATATAAACAAAATATTAGAGGTCTTGTAAAGAACACAGACATCTGAGGTCGCACTGTATTGTTATTTCCTGTAAAACTGTACAGTGAACTCAGATAATGTTCCCTCTTGTTTGCTTGCTTGAAATGAATAGTACATCACGTACATGAATAGGCTGCAGGGTTACTACTGAATATCACTGACCTTGATGTTATGAGTAAACACATGATAAAGCAAGTTCTGGTAAAGCCAAAGTAAATATTTTAAACAGTATTGCCATATTTTGACCAAACTCTGCCTGGGAAGAATCTAAAGTTTTGTTATATCCCTTTGAAAATGCCATTGTATCATTTGAAGGTTCCCTTAGGAATCTTACTTATGTATTATATACTATCGTCAGACAACTAGTGCAGTGCAATAGGTTTGTCTTCAGGTCTCTCAGGTTTGCCAAGAAGTTTGGGTCTTATTCTGATCACAAAGCTGTAGAAATAAAGTCCACTTCATTCAGTGTATTAAAAAGTATAGCTTTGTTAGAGAAAGATACCAGTTAGTGACCTGTTTATTGGATGTTCTCATTATTTCTTAATTTTTGCCCATTTTCAGCAGAGAACTGTTAGAACACTTAGTATTTATGCAGTTCATCTGTTGTTTTAACCTTGAGAATACCATTGAAGAGAAAACGTAGGTGAGCAGGGAAAATTAAGCCTGTTATGTTGAGAAAGACCTAAAAAAATCCCAACTTAGTAAAATTAAAATGAGGGAGTTGTGATGAAACCCAGGAAGCTTGTTTCAATGACCTGCATTTTGAAGCCTACAAAACCTCCTATCTTTACCCATTCTATTTACCTTAAGATATAAAGCAGGTGGGAATTTTTAATTGATAGCTGATCTACTGCTATTGAATAATAATTTATAAATAAATGTGTTTCTTTATGGCCTTTGATTCTAATTATTCTCCTTTTTATGTCCCACAAAAAAAAAGGGGGGGGAAATGAAGAAATGCATGCAGAAGGAAAGAGAGTCAAGGACACTTTCCTGGTCATCTGCTGATTTATTTTGCCCCCAAGTTGGACTTTCAATCACCTCTATGACTGCTGAGGCAGCCAATTTCTAAACTCCTCTTTAGCTTAAAAATCCATTATAGGGACAGGAGGAAAAGACAATTGTGGCCATAATTTTTAATCAATTTATAAGTGATTTATTTTTTTGTGAATGGGATTTGCTTTCTATCTAGTATCATCCTTTATAATATTTCTGCTAATTGTGACATGGTAGTGTTACTGGCTGCATGTTTTTTCTTTTTCTTATTGAAGTCATGAAATAATTTAGATCTCTTTTTTAGTTTAGTTTAATGATTTTTGTTGGCTCACAATAGAAGTTTCAGGTTTGGTTGTCGTGAGCTTTGATTTATAATAGTCTGTGATGTATGGCAGGGTTTTATGATTTTACTGGTTTGCACCTTTCATTGTGTAATCAAATGTTAACAACCACTGAGAATGTAATTTTGGCCTCTTGTTTCTTTGAATGCAGATAGTCAATGAAAACAAACTGAACAGATGGAAATAACTAGAAGCACTTTTGGAATACTCCCACTACTTTGCGATCTGGAGAATAAAAATGCCTCATTGTGTTTCTGTCTTCAATCTAGTTGAATTGCAAAAGTGCACAGCACTATTAGATTTTATTTTTTTTAATAGAGTTTTTCCAAAGATCACAAGATGTAAGATATTTTGGTCAAAAATTGATATGTTCTTCTAGAAGATGAGCCCAAACTGATATGACACTAACTGTTTTTTTTAAATGTGTGCATTTAAAAGTTTGCAGAGGTCTTTATTATGAAGGGTTGTGTTTTGTCTGCTATTGAACAAGAAACGAGATGCATATTTTGTATTCGGAGTCTTACAGAAAGCACAGAAGAGTATCTAGACACTAAGAGAGAGTCTTTTCTTGGTTAAAAAGGTAATTCCACTTTAAGTACTGGCATCTTCTCAGCTGTGTTTAGTGTAATTAAGAGGAGAATGAGACAGGGGGATTGAATTTGTCCCCAGAACTGGTCTTTTTTTATTTGATTGTTTTATTTCTTCATTTACTTGAACTTGTTTCTTCATCTGTAACTGCAAATGTCTTAATATACATCCTCAAATATTTTGAGGAAGTCTCAACAGAAAAATGACAATTAACAAATCATATTTTGGAGCAAAATACTAATGAAAATCCTTAGTGAATTTTTCAGTTCTGCTTTCTCTTCTAAGAATTTCTATCGTCTTTTATATGAAGGAAAATCAAGGAACCCTAGAGGCCATGTGTTAGTGGTTTGGTTTTTTTAGTGGATTGGGTCATCTAATCCCAAAGAAATCCCCTTACTCCATTCTGATAGTGCAATAGTAGACTTCTGACCACAGAATATTTATGAATTACGGACTCCAAAATTAATTGTACTAACCTCTTTCGTTTTCTTTCATGACTCTTACTTTACAGGATGACTTTTCAACATCTCTTTCTATACTGTTCTAAGAAAATCTAACTTGGTTATCAAAAGTGATTTTAAGCATGCCTGAAGTGAATGTTCTGGGTTCACCTTTAACTCTTTAACCCAGCATTGCTTAAGGTGCTATACAGGGAATAAATGTAATCTTAAGCATCCCTTCAGTTATTTCTCACTCTGTGAGATAATGGATATAAAACTTCTGTGATTTATTCTTTCCCACCAAATCTTTCCTGATTCTTACTATATGTAATGCTTCCATGTGATGTAAAACAATTATACACACCAAAAAAAAAAAAAAAAAAGGATTATGTGAAGATTTTTGTTAAAGTCTATTCTGTGATCTCTGATTTTTCATTTTACTGGGCACTCCATGAGCCCACATTATATGTGCATTTTCTTAGGCTCTCCACTGGGAATCAAGTATACACATGGAAATAAGTTCCACTGTAAGCAGCTGAAATAATTATTTTATTTATTATGTCATTAGTTATGTTTATATCTCTTGCCCACTAATCTCTTAATCTCTACAACAGTACTCTCAATTCTTCTGCTTATCCTCTTCAGCATTCCTATCAAGTTTTATAGCCATTCTCTAGGCAGTCTGGATGTACGTGAATGCTGACAAGGCAACGATTATGTGCATATGGATTGCCAAGTTTGTTACTACAGTTAAGTAGTTCCTGCTTTTCTTTTCATAAGAGGTCTAATTTGACTTTCTCTCCCCTACATGGCTACCAAATTGCCTGGATATCTTTACAAGTCAGATCACAGATGTGTAACTAGAAATCAATGCTGCCGTTCACTGAACTGAATAATTGTTGCTTTTTCATAGTGAAGAGTTCTTGATAAGATGCAGTGCAACAAAAATTTAAAATAATACATTTAATGTTGTCATGTATTCAACTGGTTTTATATGAGACAGTTAATGGAAGTTAAATTAGGTCTTCCTACCTAATCAGAAATTACAAATAAGCTTCTCCACTTACTAACAGTTTCTGTCATTTTTTCCACTTTGAGAGGGCAACATAAATGGCAAATGTGAAACATGAAAGGAGCACCATCTAGTGTTTCAGGCATAGTGCTGGAGAATTAAAAGTATATGAAACAAACCCTTCAGTTAAAACACACAGACCATGTAATTCTTTGGCTGACTTCTTTGCATATAAAGAAAGATTTTATTCTGGAAATGTAATAATTTGTTCTTC
Source organism: Chloroceryle amazona (assembly GCA_027560015.1). Lineage (NCBI taxonomy): Eukaryota > Metazoa > Chordata > Aves > Coraciiformes > Cerylidae > Chloroceryle > Chloroceryle amazona. Next base: position 3,180 of record JANHFX010023988.1, on the reverse strand, counting down.
ATGGGTATTGTGGTGACTGAGAGGCAGGGGTGACATGTCAGACTGCATCAGAAGCAGTAATTTGGAGAAATATTCTGCCTTTTTGTCTTAGTAAAGAAAAGCTTAGGGAAGTTTTTTGTTCTTGATGTCCAAAGAATTTCAGTAGTAGGCCAAAATCATTCATTCTTTGAAATAATATAGTGCAATACTGTATGCAAGTATGTAATCAGGCTATAGCATAGTGGCAGTATTTATCTTGGCAGTGACAGTCACAGATAGCATTCTGCAAGGACCTGAAAAATATTTTTTAAAATGGAATAAAAGTAACAGCTTAGCCTATATTTGAACATGCAGGTTTGGCCTGACACTGTGTGGGAGAGAACTTGAGGAGTACAGTTGCCTGTGGTTCTGGAAAACAAAATCCAGAGTATGTTTAGTGTGAGCTCTGAAAAATTCTGGGTTTCATCTCTACTGAATCCTTGTATCTCAGAAGATACCAGACAAGAGACAAAGTTATTTTTGGTTTCTGTTTTGTGAAAGCAAGCAGTGTGCACTCTCAACCATTCTAATTTTGGATCTGTGATCTCACTTCAACGAAAAACATGGTACAAATATGCTGCTTGTAATTTATTGGTGTTTCCTGCCCTTCTGTAAACATGGTGGCATGAGCCTGGCATATACACCAGCTGTACTCTCTCTGCCTCCATATCTAATGATAGTCTCGTTTTTTTTGCATATTTGCTTTTTTTTTCCCCTCGGAATAAAATGTGAACTTATTCAAGAACTGTGAATGTTTACATTCATTATAACACCATTACAAAGGTAATGAGTTTGAACAATCTCTAATTTTTGAGAGTAAATACAGTTTTATTTTTTATGTGTAGCAGATGGCCTTGTTCAGCCAAAAGTACATTTGTTAATTTTTAGGAGACAAAAACACACCAGAAAAAAAAAAAAAAGGAATTTCAAATATTTTCATGATTGACAAGCTTTGTGGTGTTTTTGGGAGTATAAGCACTGTTTAAGTATTATAGATAAATACGGAAAATTTACTTGGCCGTTGTATTGTGGTTAGGTGTTACATACACCCCCCAAAAGCTGCACTGGCCCTCAACTCTGAGCGGGAGGGAAGTCTCATCTTGTGAAATGCTGTTTATGTTTGCTTTTTCTAGACATGTTAGCAACAGGATGTCACCTATATCATCTGTGTATTCTGGACATGAAAGCAAGAAGCAGGTAAAGGGAAAAGCATTGTTTTCATTTATGTTCATTGTTCCACACCTGGATCTGTTTGTGAGCAATAGGACATAAATTAAATAAGGGACTTATTTCCCAAGCAGGGGAACTTTCCGTGTGCATGAATCAGCTGTGAAATTGAGTGTTGTAAGGCAGCTGAACCGAAAATTAAAAAAAGAGAAGTACTGACAACAAAAGTTTATAGGGTTTAGAAATTGATTCTATGATTTGCTGCCTGATGCAATTATTGATAGGCAGTAGGAGTCATGGGTGCCTAGCTTGCAAAAAACAAGGCCACAGCAGCACTACACTGATGAGACAATGTAACAGATCAGGGATAAGTGCTGGGGCACTTAAAGTTGCCTAAATGACTGAGATAAGGAACTGGCAGCTTCTAAAGAAAATCAGTGTTTTCCCTGTGTAACTCATGTTCTGGCAAATGACGCTTGCCAAGAGAGTATGATGCTACCAGAAGAGCAAGAATAATTTGTATTTGGGAAAGAAGATACTGAGTAGTATATATGAAAGAAATGTTATGGACCTGTTGTTTAAGCAGGACCAACCCTTTTTACTTTCCACAGTTACTAATAAAGCCTCAATTTATGACAGTCTGAAAAAAAGAAAAGTCTAGCCTTAGGTGACAACATTTAATCTTTCAGTGGATCACACTTCATGTCATGTGAGTTGTCTGGAGAGATAACTTCCATGCCTCAGTTTCTGTAACATATTGCTAAAGTGTCTCTGCTAACAGAACACTGGCTCTTTCCTGACTTGACACATTTCTTATCAGTAGGTGATATCGGAGGGGACGACTCAAAGAATCCTGCAATCCCTTATGTCAACAGCAAAGTGGAACCAATGGACAACCACACTGGATATCGAGGTGCTTTATATCCTTTACATCCTTTAGCACAGAATGAAAATATAGTCTGTCAGATGAGACAGTTACTTTTTATTGAGAAATTAATCAAGTAATTTAAAAATGAGGACAGAATAAGACACTCTGGGGAATTTAGGTCTTCTGGATAACTTGAAATTCCAAACTGACAGAACTGAGGCAGATGAACCCAGTTCATAAATAGCATAACCTTAATAAAAATGTCATTGCAAACATCAGCTCCAGCCATTGCAACAACTATTTTGACAGCAAAACTCTTGTTCTATATTTAAGGTTGAGAATGAAAAGCTGAATGTTATTAAATATGGATTGTTATGCCACATCAGACTGTTTTCTCTATTTGTACCCAGTGCGTTAGGCATGTCTGATGGAAATAGGCATGTACCGTGTTCTAAACAGGGAGAAATTATGTGAAATTGCGTACCTCCCTGTGGCAGTTTTATCTCTTCACAGTGAAGTTTGCTGTTAATGAAGTTTTCTATTAACACTAGAAGCCCCAGAGAGGCCAAAATGTGCTAGACATTTCAGAGAAACATACGGTTTGGCCTGTAGCTGCTCAGAAGTCCAAACCCTGTAAACTACAGATTTTTACCCATTTCTGTCTGCATGTTCCATAGTTTTTCCCACAAATAATAGGATTTGGCAGTGATTTTTAAATGCCCATCAGCAGGCAGAGCAGCGAGGGCTTTGGGTAAGATCTAACCTTGAAGAGAGATTGTGAAGGCTTCGTGTGGCCTACACACTGTTCCTGTTGTGATGTTAGCCAAGGACTGAGGCTGAGAGGAGGTTCAGTATGGAGACTACGAAGGAGAAGTAACACAGTTTCCAACAAAAGAAGGGTTTTAATCTGATTTGGGGTAGACCACAATTTGGAAAATAGTTTTTAATGTGGTCACGAAAGTTTTGGAGCCCGGTAGCAATAGAGCCAGACGAGCAGCCAGTAGCCTGCAGTATGTTGGGCTTGGTGGCTCTCCACGTCAGCAGCAGCAGCCCAAGTCTGCCGATTTCCTGGAATAGAGCCATTCTAAAGCCGCAGACTTAGGGGTCTGTCCCGGCGGGCAGCGGAG
>JANHFX010023987.1:45228-78422 GCA_027560015.1 Chloroceryle amazona | reverse complement strand
GTCACTACCAAGGGTTGGGGTGCAGAGCAAGGCCACTGCTGGATCTTGTCACCAACCACACTGAGGGTGCAGAAAGTGAAAGGCGGCACCTGCAGAGAGGAGGGGACAGAATGGGTGACCTAAACTGACCAACGAGGGATCCCAGCCCCATAGACGGCATATTGGATATAAAGCTGAGGGATTTGGAAGGTCTCTCGCTCAGGGCTCCTCTCCTCTCTCTTTTTGCCCTCTTGGCCTGTGTTGCCAGCTTGGCTTGGGTCATCTTTTGATTCCTTCCTCGGAGCATCCAATTGGTGTGTTCCTGAATCCGGTATCAGAATCCAGCTCCTGGACACAGCTCCCATCTGCTGTGGGGCCCAGGCTGGGACTCCCCCAGTGCCTGCTCCACAGCATCAATGGTGACGGTGATGGAATTGCCATCAGGAGGGTTGGGTTCAATACTGGGTTTGTATATATTCCATATTTTTTATTATTTTCATTTTCCTTCAAGCTGTTCTAGTTTCCTTTTCTACTGCCTGAGTCTCTCTCCCTTTATTCCCTTTCTCTTCCCATGAGGGGGGAGGGGGTTAACAGAGAGCGTCTCTGCAGTCTAAGGGGCCGCCCTGACCCTAACCCATGACAGTCTGTGAAAAGGAATTAAAAAGTTCACTAATTTTTCTCTCAGAAAGTTTCTTGACCATTGTCCTGGGGGAGGAAGGATTTAAAAGTGAGTTATATAGAAGGACATGACATGTCCTGACCCCTGATCCCCACCTTTTTTATATGAATCAAGTCTCACAGTGAACCAGGGACAAGCCTGGATTTCACCTGTGCTACACGTTACAGGCAAAGAATCAAGGAATGGAATCTGACCTGTATTAATGGTAATGAAGGATTCCTAGGTAAAAGAAGGTTGCACTAGTTAGCAATTATACTTGTCCTTTGGTCCACAGGTCCACAGATCTTGTCCCACTGAGCAGAGCTCAGGAGCAGGCACATTAAGACTGCGTAGGTTTTATTACCTTAATGCAATTCACAGATTTGCAATTCACTACAAATCAGTTTAGCCACTGCCTAATTAGTAAGGCATTAGTAAGAATATTCCAGGGAAGTATTAACCCTGTTTAAACCCCTTCAGCTAAAAACTGCCAAGAAATAAATTTTTCCCCAGAGCAAGTCAGAAGCAGCTCCAGAGGCACAAGTCTCCGCAAAGGCCTTTCAAGCGGCCTGAGGACTTGCACTGGCAGCCCCGATACTAAACCACCAGACTTTCAAATAAACATATACAACAGTAAGAAATGAGATCAAAATGAAGGCTTGTGCTGGTCCAGTACAACAGGAGTACAAGACTCCTAAACTAGAAGTGAAACTCAAAAGCGTGACCGACCTTCTGGACTGAAGCAGCAGCCGCCATTTTGTCCCAGCACTGCTCCTTGAAATGTTAATAAATCCAAATCCAACATGCGTGGGTTAGAGCTGCTCTTTAGCACACAGTAATTTGGCCATCATCCTAAGACTAATGGTGCTTCCGACTTAGAATTAATCTAAAGTTCTTCTCTGACACTGCTACAACACCAAACAAGGTGGGGAAAAGTGTTTTGACAACTCTAAGAAATGTTGGTATGTGGGCCTTGTAAAACTGACTCACACAAAATACGAAACCAGGGTATTAAATCGTTACCACCAACCTGAATCTTCACATGCAAGCTTCCTAACTGAAGTTAAATTCAGCCACGATCACAAACTACCACATCTATTCCTGTTAGTCATTGCTTTGCCTTCCAGAATAATCTCTCTAAAATGAGGGCTTGAAAGGATTGGTATTTTTCATCTGCCTGTTCATAAAAATGAGAGTTTCTTTCTGGTTCCCAAAATCAGACACATCTATTCCTTCAGCTCTCTACCCATCATAGAAAAACTCCAGATAGGATGGTTTGATATGCAAGTCAAGGAAAAGGAAGGACAATGGTGGTGGTATTTTCTCAGCTGAAGATAGTCAGGCTGATTGACAAGTATATGCTGCTTTTTCATTTCCATTTAATATTTTTATTCTCTACTAAAAAGCATAAAAATCTGTGGGTGTATGTGTACCAGCACCACACAAAACAGGAAGCAGTAAGCGGTACATAAAAATTTCAGCAAGGCAAAACAAAGACTGACAAAACTATTGAAAAATGAATAGGCTTGAAAGATCTGGGTACTTCTTGAATGCACAGAAAAGGACAGCAGTCCTGTCCCTCAAGAACTACAGATTGCATTCAAGTAGTAGAGATGGTACAGGAAACAAATACTGTTTTGAGTAGTAAATCCAGCTTTTCACACTTAACACATTATTTGCTAAAAGATACTATCCTTTTCTGCATCTTATTTTTCAGCATTTTGGTCAGCACGCTTTTTCTTGTAATCATTCTGATTATTCATTTTCAAAACACGAACACTGAAAGGATTAGAAAAGAGTTTATAACATCAGCCCTTACTCTTCTCCGTTGATACTCATAAGCAGACTCTTAGAAGTAATTTGGTCTTCAGCAGAGATGTTGCCTACCGGTATTCTCTAAGGTTCTTGGTCAGTTTACAGCACGTATAGATACCACCTTTCCAAGTAAATATGATTACTAACTAACCTGCTCAGAACTGCATGGCATTAAATGCATCTTGGACTCTGGACGATGCTTCATACAAAAAGCACATTTGTACAACACAGGAAGATGAACCCACATTACTACAACTTTATCATCACCTCCACATTTACGTATGATGGAAGACCCTACTCCAGAGAAAGATAAAACTTGTAACATGAATACATGACAAAAAAGCCCAAAATTTCCAAAACAAAACCACCAAACACATAACTTGAAAATAACAAGAGAAAAACTTTACCTCATTAAAGTTTAAAGACTGTATCTCTAAAATAAGTGGGACACTTCATTACACATACAGAAGCAGAGGCAATCACCTTTTTTTGGCAGCCAAAGAAAAAGAGGTCCACAGAGATGTCATGGCCAGTTGAAGTCGTTTCCACTGAACCATGGCTCCAAATGAATGCAATCTGTTTTTAAGCAACTCATTTAAAATCTCTGGTAGGAGTGTCTCCACTATGAGCATGAATTGGTGCTTTTAATCGATTAGGAATAACCACTTAAGTCAGTCTGAAATCTGAAAGTGAAATAAGTATTCTGATGGACTACTGCCTAGTTCCATAAAGTCATAGAATGGTGGGGGTTGGAAGTGGTCTCTGGAGATCACCGAGTCCAACCCCCCTGTCAGCACAGGAACACCCAGGGCAGGCCACACAGGAACAGAGCCAGGCAGGGCTTGAAAGTCTCCAGAGAAGACAACTTCACAACCTCTCTGGGCAGCCTGTTCCTGGGCTCTGTTACTCTCTCAGTGAGGAAGTTTTTCCCTCATGCTGAGGTGGATTTTCCTGTGTTTCACCTTGCAACCATTACTTCTTGTCCTATCACAGAGCACCGCAGAAAAGAGCCTGGCCCCTTCTCCTTGACACGCACCCTGCAGCTATTTGTAAACATTCATAAGATCCCCTCTCAGGCTTCTCTTTTTCCAGGCTAAACAGCCCCAGGGCTCTCAGCCTTTCCTCATCAGAGAGATGTTCCAGGCCCTTCAACATCTTTGTATCTCTCCATTGGACTCTCTCTACAATTTCCCTGTCCCTCTTGAACTGGATAGACCAGAACTGGGCACAATACTCCAGCTGTGGTCTCACTGGGGCAGAGTAGAGGGGCAGCAGACCCTCCCTTGATCTGCTGGCCACACTCTTCTCTATGCCCACCAGGAGACCATTGGCTTTCCTGGCCACAAGGGCACATTGCTGTTCGTGGATAACTTGCTGTCCACCAGCACACCAAGGTGCCTCTCCATAGGGCTGTTTTCCAGGGGGTCTACCCCTAACCTGTACCAGTACATGGTGGTGTTGCTTCCCCACGATTTTCTAAGGACTTTTGGTAGCCAAATTATTCTCATAATATTGAAGGTGTACTGGTAAAAACTGCCTGAAAAGAAGCAGCAGTGGCAGCAATTCATACTCTCTTTCACTGACAAGTTCTTTTTTGCCCTCAGAAAATACTGCACTTAATTTGAGAACCTGACTATTAGATGCATCCCAATACAACCTTGATGAAACACGGCCCCTAAATATGCACAGATTTCATCTCCAGGATGCACATTAGGACCAAAGTGCTCAAGATACATAAAGGAAATTTGTCCTGGATTTGGGGAATACGTGTACCCCATTCAGGGCTGGAGTTGCAAGATATTTGTACAACATCAAGAAATTCAAGACCAACAACATGCACAAGTCACATCCAACAGGCACAGGAGCATGTACAGTAAATGCAGAGCACAGCAGAAGTGGGAGCAACTTTCCAGGAACTATGGTTACTTGTTGTTTTTATAGATAAGAATAAAAAATTCTTTTCATAATAAATCAAAAGTATACCTCTAAGCCCAGTAATGGTATTTGCTAATATGGATTCTCCATCAAAGTACTTCAGAGTAATAGGAATTGCAAAGAGCAATAAATCTTTCATGTCCTCTACACAGCTAGAGCAGCACCACAGCACGCTGGGACAGCTGCAGCCACATCTCTCATAGCACTGTCATGTTGTGCACTACTCCCTCTGCGATGGGACTCACTCTGGATCTTAATGGGATCTTGTACATCAGCTTATTTCCAATTCTTTCCCCAAAAAAATTTTGCTGAAGCACGACCACTGGCTCCAGCTCTACTCTGTGATACATTCACCCGCTGCTCTAACTCCTCCACTTTCCCTTCTGTTCTGTTAGAATTATTTTCATCATAGTTCCAGAAACTTCATGCTGAGCAAGTAAGCTGGTAAGAGTTCCTTTTCTAAAAATCTTAGGGTTTTCCTCAAAATAACTATGTCTACTAGACCTGTGAATCAGACTAAAATACCCTTTCACTAGGATTCAAAAGCAGACAAGAAAAACAGTACCATATGTGGAAGCACTGTATATTCCCCACTGTAACAAGTCCTTTCCAGCAAGACTTTTTCTGGTATTTTACTGCTTAGACTGACACAGGTATCCACTATCCCAATTTTTTTTCTCCCTAAAAGAGGCCAGTTTAATGGAAGCCACGATCAAATGAACCACATTTGCACCCTGTAAAAAATTTAAGCAGTGTATTAATCTTCAAACGAGATATATCACAGTGCAGAACATGAGATTACCTTAAAGCAATCCGTCAGCTAAGAAACAAAGACAGTTCTCCATTTGTTTTAGGTAATTTCTTTTGCTGAAAAAGATTGGCATCTGCAGAGCAAAGATGTCTAGAAGAGGAGGTATAAACCTACCTCAGGTACCCTAGGCAGGGACCCTGGTGACTCAGGCTTCATTTCAGAAACTGTACAGGCACATGGTCAGTCTCACACCCAAGCACGTTGTCCCCCTCAGCAGCACTGAGTAGCTAAGGCTACATCAGAGCGGAGTTTGGGCATCCCTCACCTGAGGAATTCCACGGGGTCCTCTTACCACCTCTGCCACCAAGTTACCGATGAGATATTTTCTGATTTTTCAGTTTGGCTGTAAACTCACCCAGCACAAAAACTGCTCACTGTGCATTTGTGCAGCACCTCACATAATCAGCACCCAGTGCTGGAAAGAACCTTCTGCAGTGTCCCTTGCAATGGGTTTGCAGGATTCTATTCAAACAGAAAGAGCATTTCAGCTTGACAGCGCTGTTCTATAAATTTGGATTCCCGCACTGTCTTATTTTGCCATAATCTTTGTAACTGATTAGTTTGCATATAAAAATCACAGTTCATTTGGCACAGGATTTCCATACCTGGCTGCTTGTCAGCGCTTTGTGCAGTATTATGAACCTCTGTTTTCTCATTAGTATTCACTGCAGCAAGATGATGAATGATACTGAAAATGAGTTTATCTGATGAGATTTCTTACTTGTCTTCACCCAGTTGCTGTATACCTCATTTTGTTTCCTTTTTGTCTTCAGTCTTTTACAGTGGAAAGTTGGTTGTTTGGTTTTTGTTTGTTCATTTTTTTCATTATCGCCATTTTCTACACATCCAAGAGCCTGATCCAGTGTTCCTTTGAAAAAATTCCCCTTGACTTCAAAGGACTCTGGAAGTGGCCCCTTTGGAGGCTGGATGCATCTGACACACTTAATACTGCAGTAACACCCCCTACCTGTCCCCTCTGTACTTTGCATTTCCTCCCTTTTGGAGCTTCACAGTGTACAACGTTTGCCCATAAAAAAGGCTAACATTCACCCTCTTGCATTTCAGAAATATCTCCACCTCTGCCCGTGCTGACAGCACGTGGCAATCCTGCTTCAGACTTGGTCCGCCCTCCAATCCCAGTGACCAGCAGTACTTGACCTACAGTACAATCAACAGCAGTACTTTCGATACCCAAAAGTGGTCAGGAACCAATTCATCTTCTCAATTCCTGAACTGGGAAGAAGGGGCCACCATTTTGTGACAAGTAGCTTAATCCATGGCTGATCTTGGCCCCTTTGAAGCAGTCAAACATACACGCTGGATCTGTAAACCACATTTTTTCTGAATGTGACAATGTAAACAACTAATACAGACATAAGCAATTTTCCCCATTACCAGATGTAATGCAGCAATCTTTACTTTAGGACTTCTACATTCATATTCATTTGCAGCTTGGCAAAACATGCTATTACAAGTGGAAAAAAAATTTCCAGAAAGCATTCGGCTCACCCTCCCTCTCCATAAGCCCAGACAAAGGGACCAGCTTTTTAATTATCTAGCCAGAGAGTCAGTAAAACATCCCAACCTCCTTAACTGGATCCTCAGGCTCCAAACTCATTATCAGATCGCTTTTTATCTTTAAGTGTCAGCAATTTAAACTCCCTCCAGTGTTATAATCACCACAGCGATTATAACTCCACAGTGCAGTGAAGTTTTAGAATGCTACAGATTGGAGCCTACTGCTACTACCACAAACACCATGATACACAGGCACCACCGGGCAGCACCACACTGGGAAGCTCAACCTGCTTCCTGGAACAATCTTTAAATAGTATTAGCTGGCAGTCAGCTTTTCCTCCAACTCGTACTGCAGCACTGCTAGGGGGTTGTAATGCATCCCGAACAGAACACGGCACATACTTCAAAAGCCATCCTGTAGCTGCCTCTTATTTAAAAAGCAAAAAAGACTATTTAAAAACAAAACAAAACCCACCAAAACCAACATTCTATTTTATCAAAAGCTGCCAGAGGTGGCAGCTTCAGGTTCTAATGTTACCTTTATGGAAGAGAAAAGAATATTCACATATGTTTTGGCCACACAAACTTGAAAGATGAATGTGAAGCAGAGCAAGATGAGTTTGGATCAGGCTTTGTCAAACACTGGGCATCCACCCGGTAAGCTTCAGGCACTGATATAGCTTGGCTAGACTTTAGGAGAACCTTCTGGGAGCCAAACATTTTTTTTTAAGCCTGGCTGGTGTACCCAGATGCCAGTGAGGGATCTGGTCTCTCTCAGAAATCTGTTCCTTACTAGATTCAGTAATCACTCTTCTGAATGATAGTAGAGGCAAACAATATAAACTTTCAGATCTTCAAAATAATTTATCTCCCAGCATGACAATTACTGTGTTTCCATTTCTGTTAACGACATCTAAGAACTGGAAACGCAAGCAGCGGCAGAGGATTAAGTAATTATGGAGTATTAGACGCATTTGAAGAACAGGGTCACAGAAAAAGACAGAAGGAGAAAAGAGTGAGCATGCTGTGGGCTGCTCATCAGCTTGAAAGCCATAAAATATCCTCCCTTATTCACAGCTTGCTAGCTGTAAAGGACAAAGGCTCACGGTACAGATCAGCTATTCTTTATTGTCCCTCTTCTGAAGAGATACAGTTTTTATGGGTAAGTAAAATTCTTGTTAACTATAGACAGATATGATCTCCAAGATGTGATTAATTTTCTCTCATATAGGAATTGCAAATGTATGGGATAGAAATAGAAAACTAATTTTGGATCATTTAAATAGAGAAGTGCAGTTCTATAATAAATGCAGTGTTGCAGGTGACCAGAAAGTCTTGTGTGTCCTATTTCAAGTACTTAACATCTAAAGTCACATGACAAGGTTTGTTTAAAGACCTCTAGCAAATTAAGAGAATGGTAATGGAAAATGAACTTAAAGCATGGGAATATTTTAAGTTCTTATGAATATAAGCATTTTGAAGGGAACTAAGAGTCATCATTCTCTATTGACAGCACAAGTTACCTAAAAGCAAAGCTGCTTACATGTGCCTCTGTATAGTTATTCCACTTGGTTGAGCGCTACTGAAAAGAATGGAGCTGCATTTAAGTGGTCTGGCCTTTGAACGTTTCTCTGTGACTCAGATCTTAGCCTGGGTAAAGCTGGAGGGTAAGCACTTGGCTTTCTGTATGAAAGAAATGACATTCACCCTGGATTTAAGATACACCTTTGAGATTTGAATTTCCATTATTCTCCAGATCATTCAAAAGGTATGAGGTAACTGGATCAAAGGATTTAGCCTACCACCTTCACTCACATGATGGCAACATACTTCACAATTAAACCTCATGACATCAGTGGAACTAATCCTAGTATTATTCAACATGTTTAAAGGTGAAGTAATCTGTCTCTAAGTGGGGTATGACAACCGAGCAGCCATTTAGAGTCATTATCTTCCTAGTCAATTAGATAATTAATCAAATGAAGTTAGACATTGCAGTAGTTTTGGGACACTGATAAAAAAAACAGGGGGAATTTATTTTTAAAGCGTCTTTAACAGAGAGATGGACACACAATGCTGGAGGACTAAACCAGTATTACACAGCTATCAATTCTGGCTAAACCAGCTCTATTTGTGTAGAATTATTTCTGCAGGACTGACTTTTGGCCAGTGCTTCAGGTGGAGTTAAAATAACTTGGACTGTTTCTTCTATTCCTATGCTGTTTACGTGTACCTGTCCTACTTTGCAATTGATCTGCTCAGAAGGCTTACTCTTTGAGATATCTCATGACTGTTTCTCCAAGTTTTCACTCCCCCTTCTGTTAGAGCTCTTTACAGCACGTGTTTGGGCACACAGCACTGTTTCTGCTCCCCATGCATGCAGCTTGGGACAGGAGAATAATAAATGACAGGTGGAAACCCATACTCTTCTAAGAGCAGACCTGTCAAACTTTTCAAGAGACACATTCATTCCTGTAGAAGCATGTAACGATTCGGGCAATTTCTAGATGTAAGCTGTGTTACCTTCCTTAACTCAAAATGTTAAAGCGAGCCTGGACACCATCACAAACTCCTTGGGTGTGTGGTTCCCAGCATTCCCCAGCATCCTGCCATTTCGACACCATTATACTCTTTATCCATCAATATCATAAGGGAATCCCAAAGTTCCTGCTCTTAATTCAAACTTTTTTTTTTCTTTATAGATTTTTAAATCATTGTATAAGATGCACTTAAACTGGAGTCAACAAAGCCTGCTGTTTTCCAGTACCCAATGGAAATTCAGCCACTCTGGTTCTGTAGAATTAGAATCTAGACTGCACCAAATACAATAAAGCTGTCCTGACCTGTACCGCCTCCCAAACAGCATGATTTTGAGCAAACTCCTCGGTCTCTCAGTATCATATCAGGCAGATGGTTCTTTTTGAAACAAAGCTCTTGTACTTGAGAAAAGACAGTTGCTTAGTTACATCACACGGTGACTGACAACCTGAAAAAAAACCACCTCTCCTTGCTCCATGACAATCCAAATAACTTTTATAATCCATTCAGCTAAAACTATCATTCCTATACTTTGGGATCCCCCATCTTCATTTAAAAACAAACAAGTTAAGGCAACAGAGAGTCCCTTGGAAAGAGCTGAATTATCTTTCCACTATTCTAATATCAACATCCAACTTGGGGGGGGATTTTTTCCTAATGAAGATTTAAAATAAAATCTATACAGAAAAAGTACAAAATAATTCAGGACACAGTCCAGCAGAAGTCTAGTGACAGTAGATTCCTATTCATAAACTGCCATGGGGACTTTCCTAGGGTCCTTTGTAAACCAGAGTGTGAAATTACTTTTCTGTTTAGTCCAAAAATATTTGGGATAAAAGCTGCTAAGCTTTACTGAAAGACCTCTAGAAACAGCAATTCCAGAAAGAAAAAGCAAATACTTATCCATTTATGAGAAATTAGCCCATGTTACAAATTAGAGATTATTTTACTTCTAAGATGGCAGGAAATAGTAAAAATAAGCGTTTAGAATCAGCACTGTTCAACCCATTTTTTGTAACATCTAGCACCCCAAAACTATTTCATCAAAAGCATTTTATTTTTCTTTAACTTATCTGTGCAAGAGAGGTAGAAAAATACAAAAAAAAATGAGTCACCAAGTACTTAGACCAGAATGCACAAGACTACCAGAGCAAAAGAATCCTATGGCTTGTTCACAGACACTTCCTTTCCCCCTTTATTAACTGTTTCCTTTTCTTCTGTTCCCCAAATGCCTTCTCCTACACTTCGATATATGTTTTGATATTAAAAAACTGACTTAGATCATTTCATATGATTGTGTTTCTTTCAGGTGAATAAAAGTGAAAGAACCTGCAAAGACTTTTGAACCTGATAGTTCTTGGTACTGTCAAAGCTTGCATAGCATTATGTAAGCCTAAATTTGTGCATGAAAACCGCATTGCAATGTTCTGCCCAGGAAAACACAGCCAAGGTAGAAGTTACCCATGTTCCCTTCCATAGGCTGAAGCTATCGTAGGCATGAACTCCAAAATGATTTACAACTGAATGTGTGTTAACTGCTTCATTTCAATCACTACATTAATCCAGCCAGGGCTTTCTCAAGGTCTGTATAAGCCTGCTCCCTTTCACACAGTATTGTTTGATATTATCACCCTCTTAACTGGCCTAAGAAAACAGTTACTGGGAGGTCCTAGAAGCAAGTTCTCTGAAGAACTCGGGCTGCATTCCAGTTCTGCCTGCATGCCCCCGCTTCAGTGCACAGGCCACACCACTTGTGCAGTGAAGCTCAAACAAAAGTTAAAACAAACAAAAATATTACCCAAATGGACTTTGCAGAAGTGTTAGGACACCTGTGCCTGTCTACATACCTTTAAAATCCGAGCCTTGCTTCACTGGGAAAGAGCAGAAAAGTAACACTTTCTAGGTATGGATGAAGTGATGGACCGCTAAGCAGATTCTGCTGAGCAACTGAGGTTTTGGAGCAGAGCTCCGAAATCTATGCCATCTACCATAGCAACGTGTTACTTGTATTAGACAGTGACAGATCTGGCAAGGCAATAATTTTCAAAATGTGTGTCAGATCTTTTTTATGATCTTTTTTACAGTATGAGGTATCACACTGAATAAAAATAGACCCCTCACTGCCTACTAAGTAGGAAAAAAGTATTCCTAGGCATGCACGCTATGCAATCAACTTCAAGGCTATCTTCCAAGGATGATCTTCATGTCCCTGTGAAGTTATAAAGTGGGTCAAATACACATGTCAGGATTGACACTATAATACTGAACACTGCAAAAGCCTCAGGCAGTGCCTGCAGGAAAAAATTACCAGAATTTACACGAGTTCCCAGTCGTGTCTACCTTATTGTGGAAACCTCTGAGACTAACAGGGAACCTCACAAAGTGCCCCATGAATCATGTGGCACCTGTATCTTCCTCAACGGTGCAGAGACAGCAGCCTCCTGTCTCAATGACTTTTTCCAGGTCTTGGGTGGAGTCACACAAACAATTAGCAAGGACAAGACAGGTGGAGAACGAGCTGCAGACAAAAGCTCTGTCCTTTCAAGAATTACAGAAATACACTTATTTTTTTTTGGCATGGTACTGGAAAAGCAAAGGAGAAAGGAATGTCCCTTCAAGTCTGACAACATAGCTTTGTATTCTAGCCTCCTAATCTATGTGATACACCTGCCTCAAACGGCATTTGTCAGACACAAGTTGAACAGACAAATGCTCAGGCCTGTGAGCTTCCTTGCACAGACAACAGCCATTAGTTACACTCCAAAAGTTCAATCCTTCTAGGACTGTGGTACCTTTGTGCTCCGCCTGTTTAGGTGGAGTGCAGGCACAAAAGGCCAATAATTGCATTTGCCTCATTATTTGTCGGTTTTCCATACAGCTCCCACTCTACTGGGCTTGCTGGTGGGACCTTCTTGCTCCATCATCCATGCCATGTGGCTAAGTTTCCCAGTGCAGCCAGCCCCAGTCTCTAGACTCTACCTGGCGATGCCCTCTTCACATTCTGGCTTCAGTTCTGCATCGTCATGCTCTAGCAATATCCATACACCGACCGAAACAACTGCAGCCAACCAGACAGCTTTACAAGTCCCTCTGGAGAACCGGATTACAAGCACTGCCATGGCCAGAGATTAGACTTCTCTGCTTCGCTGCAGAGACAGCAGACAGCTGGAAGTCAGAGTTGGCACATCTTCCCAGCTATTCTGCAGTGTACCTCCAACATCTGTCAACACCTTTTCTTATGACAACACATGCCAGGGTCTGGACACCATCAGCTTTATTATCACTGTTTATAGTCCCCAGCATCTACCCACACTCCCAATAGACTGTTTAGCAGGGATAGTTGAGGAGTGGGCTGATGCTTTGATACAGGCACAAAGGCTTATTTTTTTCCTCAGCTGTTCTTTTACTTGGCTGAAAAACCCTTGTAGGAGCTGTCAGCCAAAGGAAATTAGTGTTTTCTCTGCTATGGAGTCTAATTGGTTTTCCTCCACTGACAGCTCTTCAAGCTAAATTTAGGGAGCCAGGAAAATTAGATTGAATGCTGTTTGGCTGGGACTATGGCCTACTTCCCATACGCACATAATCACCAAAGGGAAAGGTTCCTTTAATTCACTTTGTGCTGCAAAACTACAGAATGTGAGCAAATAACAAGCTCATCATGTAAAAGATAACCTACTTAAAACATATATTGACTGTGTGATCAAAGGTACTGTCAGAGACCAACATCCCTAACAACAAATGCAAAAAACTACAACTCCAGTGAGCAAGACAAGAGGATTTCACTCATTTCCATAAATGAAGTCAATTTATAGCCTGCTGTCACTATTTGTCCCATTCCTTATCTGCTCACACTGTTGTAGTCAGCAGGTGCTGTTGCCAGCTCTGACAATTTACCCCTATGGTTCACAATACTTGGTGACATCAACATCTAGAATGAAACAGCTATGGAAAAAGCTGAACTTTTGATTTAAACTAGCAAGTTTCCCAACCTCTTGTTTACAAAGAAAAACCTAAAAACATGACCCAAGCACAAATTGGGGTTCATGGAGAAAATGTATTTTTTTGGTGCATAGGTGACTGCTTTTGAGCGTAGTACATTTGTTGCTATTCCTGCAAGTCTGACGACTAAAATCTGGTGTTTCCCTTACCGTGCATAAGAAATTAGATCATCTAGGAGCTCAGGCTCAACATTAGAGTATAAAGCTGGTGTGTTTCAAACAGACCTATTCTATAAGAACTGAGAGCCACTGTTAAATTAGCAGGCACATACTTGTATACAGATCACAATGTTTTGATTCCTTTACACCAAAACAAGTTTTATTCCTGTTCTCCATCCCTCTAAAAAAGAGTAAGCTTAGCAGAATACATTTAAGCAGCTTCTCAAGCTATGGGGTCATCTCTTCCGCACAGATGTTCTCCCTGATTGCACTCGGCTGTCTTTCTTCCGACTTATCTCACTGACCTGGTTTAGGTTATCCTCAGATAATCATACTTTTTCCTCTTATCTGTTTTCAGACTTCTGCAGCCATTTTTCTTGTTGATTCCACAGGGCACAGCATCATCCATACTCTTCCTTGCATTCCCTCCTTGGTGAAATCCAATCATTCAAGAATATATTTGGAAGAAAACAAACAAACCAACCAAGAGAGTTATTTTCCTCCTCCCAATCAATCTCCACTTCAAAATCAATTGCCATTTTTCTCACCAGCAACCATGCATCGATGTGTGTTACCACAAGAAATATCACTATCACTTTTTACCAGGGCCTTTTCCCCCAACCCTGAATTTCTCTATTACTTTTCTGCAAGTATCTTCTGATCACGGGAAGCAGAGCTGAGTCTTAATAAATAACAAATCTTTTGTTCATGAACTTATGGCTTTGTACTTCAGTCGTTGCGCTGCCAAACTCTTAATCTTCAGCGATGTAATTTCCACCCAAATAATCCAACATTTCTACACCTCCTTTAACTGCTTACGTTTTTTAGTTCTTCACTCGTGCTTTGCTCAAGTTAAAACTATGCACAGGTTCTCAAAGAGTGTCCTTCACCATTCAGGGCAGTCCTATGGTTAGTAAAATTCTTGCTCAGAAGTGGACTCCTCTGTCCTCCCATCTGTTCTCTGATACCTACTCTGAATATGCCTGGAAAGAGGTCTGCCATCAAGGGCCATAGGAGAACTAGGCTTTCCGCACAAGCCACAGGCCAAACCTCAGATGAATGCTAGGAAAGCCTTCAGAAGTAAAGGCTGTGTGGTGGTGATCAGCTGCTGAGAGATACAGAACAGTCCAAGGCCAGCTGATGCACTTACAGACAAAGCAACACCACAATAAACTCCCCCTCACACATTTTTCTCTCCACACCCCTGCAATGCTCTTCTGTCTAATGGCACTAAAAATTCAACACTCGGTATCCAGCCAACCTTAGGTTGAGCCATTTGTGTTCTGTATCTTTTGTTTTGGTTATTTTTACTTTACTGCTAGGTGGCTCCAAGTACTCTTTCCATTTTTATTTTTTTTTTGACAAGAAATAATGCCATGTGGGATCACATTAAAGAAAGTGTATTTATGGCTGTCCTGGCTGATCTACGATAATTAAGAGAATTTTAGACGTGCATTATAAGAGTTTACTTAAATCCTTGCAATTAATAGAGAACATTACTGTACGTACTGTCCAGCCAGGCTTAAAGTCCTGTTTTCATCATCCTTTCAACCACCAGCTCGGGCTAGACAGTAAAAATCTCCTTAAAAGCCCACTGCAGCCTTGCATTCTTTGAATAGTAAAGTGTTCAAAGATGCATCCCATAGGATCACAGGCACTGAACAATGCTCTAAGAAGTTCAAAGCCAGTCAATGCAATCCAGAAAGACTGTGAAAGCAATGAGCAAAGGCTAGTTTTTGTGGGCAACATGGTGGGCTTCTCGGGTACTGGCAACAAGTATTTTTAAAAGCATGCTTCGAAACTAAGTGTATTTGGCCATTAACATTGAAAATACTTAATAGTCCAGATCAGGTAAATAGGGTGTTTAGGATATTCAGGAAAAATATGTCCTTTTTCAGATTCTGAGACTGAGCAGACGCAGAGATTTCAATTCCCAGGCAACGACACAGCTCCAGCCTTCTAGGCAAACCCAGAACTAGCCATCCATTCCCGCTCTTTCCCTCCTTGAAGAGGGCTGCTGAGGGATGCAGGGGCAAGGAATGTACAAAAGCTATATATGCCCATGTCACCTTAAACTACAGGACTGCCCAGGCTGAATTAATTTAGTGTTGGGTGCCATTCCAAACAGCATTTTAGATTTCAGCCTCATGCTGCCATACACCCTGGATCAAGGCTTCAGCTCAGCTTAATGAAACCAAGTGAGCATTCAAGAGAATCACACACAACAATGCTGTCTCAAACTTTCAAGAATGTTTCAAAAATATATAAATATTTTTAACTCTCTTCAGATTTTAATAAAACAAATGTGTCCAGAAAGTAGAACTCACTTTTTGTCCACAGATGCTTTCTGTCAAGTAACGTCTATGCAGAAAATGTTAATAAAACCGCAATCAAAAGAATCCTTAGCATTTACTTTTATCATGGATTCTTTATGGCTGCAGAATAGACACGAGCAATCTAAAACGCCTTATAGAAAGAGTGGAAAAAAAAGTTAGGTGAGGAGTTGTTCATAATTATGTCTCTCTCATCCTTAGGATATCGGTTTTAAATTCTCTCCCCGGCTCCTTTTTAATCTAATGATTTTTCCCCTACATCTCATAATCCTTGAGTGCAGTGACTAAGACACAAAGCATATCTCTTAACATGGCCGTAAGTGGCTTTTCATGGAGACACAGATAATAGCTTATCTGATTTATCAGACAATTTTCTTGCCATGGGTTCGAAAGTCTGAAGAGATGGAGGATCTGTTCCTCCAATACTTTACTTCATGCACCAAGATAAGATAGTTCTATTGGAAAGAATATAAGTCAGCTCAGTCCCAAAAGAGTTGTACACCATTCTAGAGATGAAATATAATAATTCACCTCTGGAAAAAAATTTAAAAAAACCTTTTTCTCAGATTGAATTTCTCCTTCCTTCCCTGGTAGGGCCACCAAAGTCAAAAGAAACAGCTTTTGGTTTCTTTTGTTACAGCAAAACTGCTACAATGGTACAGCTGCACCATTCACAGCCAGCAGGAATGTGAGCATTTAACCTTACAGGCTCCATTTGCTCTTACACACCTACACTCACCAGCCCTTCGAGACTTCTCCAGCTCCCATTTACACCTTTATATTTTATCATAAATACAGTATCAAATTCCTAGACGAGGAGACCTGGAACCTCACTTGTGCTACTATTACTAATTCACATTTTAACCATAGGTTTAGAAGGGAAATGCCATAGACCAGGAATTACTTTTTTTGTTATTTCAAGAAAGAACACTAAAAAAAATCCTGTGAGAAAATGGAGGCTTACAGCTACATGATTTGCAGGCAGCCATGCAAATAAGAATGCAGGTCAGCTTATTTAAATATTATTTATTTTTAAATGGCTAGACAGCTATTTTCCAGTATTATGGTTTGACATTTCAGTCTCTTCAGGACTTCTCTTATGACTTCCAGCTACTCCTGACCTTCAGAACTCCAGCAGTTTATCAATATGGATTCTTATCCCACAGCTTTAAGGCAGGACATATTTAACAGTGTTGTTCCCTGCCCTGGGGATGATTTCAACAGAGCACAAGAATGAGTTGTTTCGTCTATCGATCCAAAATTACTTTGTGCAACTCATTACCAGTCTATGTTCTGGAAGCTAAATTACAAACAAGTTCAAAATAAATACTTCTGTGAATTTAAGTGCAATTAAACAAGATGAAACTTCCAGCAAAGAAAATCCCCAAGGAGTTGATTACTAAGAGTTCAGAAAGTATACCAAGGAAATGATGCATACCATCTTCTATCACTGTTCTTTAATCATCTATTACCAGAGACATCAAACTGAGCTAAATGAACATCTATTGTAAACAGCCACATCTTTACGTTCTGGAAAGACACCTTAAGTTGTTTTCCAGCTTCGAAATGTAATGATCATCAAAGCACGTGGAAGAATCTTCTAAAGTATACGAAAGATAAGTGGCAGAAGAGTTAGTATGTGAAATTACTGAAGTGGCAGCAGATGACACATGAGGGGAAGCATTTGACAGGAGTAAGGTGTTTCAAGCCCTCATACAAATTGGATCACACTGACTTCAGACCGCTCAGGATACAACTAGTAATACATGATACCAAATGCAGCATTTGGTATTGCAAGATAGGGTCTGTATTTCCTCTAGAAGAAAAATAAAATTGTTCCTTCCCATGTGAAACGCTATAAAGTGAAGGGAAAAAAATAAATCAGATAAGGTATTGCTGTTTTGGGGGTGAGGCATAATCAGTCACTGAAAAAAAATATATAGATATGAGTGGGATTCCTTTTTCCTCACTCCATCAGGACTTCATAGGCTGAAACTTGCACCAGGAATTGTCATCACAACTGTCCAAGGGATCCAAAGAGCTCGCACCCCAGGGCTCTTCCCGCACTGCAGAAGCCAGGTGAAATCACTGTGGTATAGCCTATTTTCTGCCTTGTTGTTTCTGCTCTCAACAGGATGACCATAAGTCAACTCCCACAGCAAGTCAGGCTCCTCTACTCAGTAGCTGATGCACAGATTTATGCATGAATTAATAATCTAGCCCTTCAGCTCAGGAAAAAAGCTTTTTGTACTTCAATCTCCAGAGATTTTTAAATCCAAACCCCAGCAGGTAATCAGGGAGAAAGTAAAATTAGACCTTTCCAAACCAGAGCCTGAGTCCATTTCCCCCACTTCCACAGTGAATTGCTATAGCTGTTTAACAATATTCTGATAGAAATGCTGATTCGGGAGTATGAAAAATATTCCTTGAGAACATGTTTATTCTGCTAAAACCCTCCTCAGAAGTTCGGCCTGGCTGGCTTCTTTCCAGCTTCCCTACCAGCTGGCCGGGCAGCAGGCCAGCGCGCCAGGCAGCCCCCAGCTAGGGAAGAACCACATTTAAAACAAAAGAAAAAAAGAAAGAAAAGAAAAAGAAGCTAATTGTTTCTTTTGCCCTGAAGAAGTTTCACCATGTCGACATTTTGTTCCAGCATGAGATAAAGCAAAATGTCAACAACCCAGAATTTTCAACAAAACAGAAATACCCTTTTCTGGGCAATTTTAGGCACAGTCTGTATGAGTGCTACTGTTATTGTCTTTTGACAAAAATAATTGTCTTTCAGTGTCTGCTTCAATTCCACTTCAGAAGCATGGACTTAAAGACAATGACGAGGAATCAGTCCCATGTTGATGACATTAATCAAGTTTTCATAAATAACATACAATATGATTAAATTCTGAGTATCTAAGAAAAGGGTTTGGTGTCTCTGAGACTGTTAAACATTGCGAGACTTGTATAAAAATAGTTCTTTAATCAGCTACTTGGCCGACTCTGCTGCTTACAGTGCTAATTTCACAACGCTACAAACTGTAACCAAAGGGATTTTACAAGGAGTTAGTCTGTCATGATGCAGATGGTGTTACTCTACTGATCTATTACCTGGAGAAAGAACAAAGCACCTGGATTTCTAATTACCACTCTACCAGCCTAAAGAGTGACCAGTAACAGAGACTGGTCCCTACTATCCGTAAAATAATTTTCTCCAATGTACGAGCTCCGGTTGCCTTTTCATCTTTCTATATATCCTAACAGTATTAGAAAGGTGGTTGTAAATAATGCTAGTGCTCTAAGTAGAGGATAGAATACTAGAAGTTAAATGCATTACCTCATGGCAACACGTTTTGGGTCTTGATAAGGATGAAGTCAGAGTTCTGTAGATAAATTAATTCTCACAGGCTTCCGATTTATTTCATGTTGCTCCCAGCAGTTGTAGCCTCCTGCCCACTCCCACTAGATCTACTGTAAGATCAAAGCTGGTTCAGCTGTGGTGATTTTTTTCCGGTAAGAATATTGCATTCTACAATTGCCCTTGAGGGCACCGCCTGAAGCTGCGCCAGGGGAGGTCAGGTTGGATCTCAGGAAGCCCCTCCTCATGGAAAGGGCGATAGAACAATGGAATGGACTGCCCAGGGAGGTGGTGGAGTCACCATCCCTGGAGGTGTTTAAGGAAAGAGTGGATGTGGTGCTGAGTGCCATGGTCTAGAGAGACTTTACTGTGTCTTTCAGTACTTAAAGGGGCCTGTCAGAAAGATGGGAACAGACTTTTTAGCAGGGTCTGTTGTGATAAGACAAGGGGCGATGCTTTTAAACAAAAAGGGGGAGATTTAGACTGGAGAGAAGGAAGATGTTTTTCACCCTGAGGGTCGTGAGACCAAGGTGCCCAGCAAGGTGGACGCTGCCCCATCCCTGGAACTATTCCAGGTGAGGTTGGTCTAGATGACCTTGAAGGGTCCCTTCCAACCCAAACCATTCTGTGATTCTTGCACACATTTATTCAGCAAGTTGTGGCAGGAGAACTAGACAGAACTGCAAACTAGTGGTTGATGCCAACATTTTTAAGCAGGTCAAAGGAAACATCCTGGTTGTACATCTGTCTATTTCAGGAGTTTTCAGACTGTTTTCACCAATGAAAAAGGCCACAAACCCAGAGTCATCTATTAAAAAAAAAAATAAACAACCAAAAAACCCTACAAAACCACAACACATTGATCTATCAACTTTAAGCCTGTGTTGCTCTTAGCACATGATTTTGAAGAGGCCGTAGAAGACAAACACATAGTTACCTTTAACTATGAAGCCTTTCCAAGGGATATCAATAGATAACAGCCTCAGTTCCCTACTTGGAATAAAAAATACTGAGGCGTCCCCATACAGATTTTTAACCTGATGAATCCAGCCATTTTTCTAAAGATGGCATTTCATTTAAAGCACAAACACAAAATTGTCATTGTTCTTAAATAACTGCTTTTAATTTATTTTTTTTTTAAGCCAGAGGATTTTTCTTCTCAAAGCCTTTAATTAGGTTCGACTTCCCCTCCCTATAATTCATCCTCTCTTCATAAGAGCTCAAGACATCTCTGGTCAGTCTGAAGTAAGTTCTTGTACACACTAAATTCACATATCCTATTTTATTTATTTATTTTTTTAAAATGAACACATTAAAGAAAGAAAACAGTGAATCCATCAAGCAACAAAAATAAATGATGAATTATTAATCCTTGGTTGAAGAATTTCTAGGCCAAGATTCATGACTTTTTTTCAGTGAAATAGCTATGAAGTAGAAATGCTGTTTTACTAGTTTTAGTAACACCTTACAGTCTATTCTACTGTAAGTTAACTACTCCAGCCACCAGTTTTCCAGCATTAGTTCTGACATTCATTTGAATCACTTTAGGTCTTTTTTGTTCTGAGGATGAAGGAACCTTGAGATTGAAATGGCAGATGATTTATTCAATAAAATAAATGGCAAACAATTGTCAGTACTGGATGTTACTCCCCAAAGTTTATAAGGAATAAAAAAAAATGTCAAGTCATTGATTGTGACAATTCAGAATGCCATTTAAATCAACTACGGGATTAACAGGGTGGAAATGCAGTGACGGTGGCATGAGCTTACAAAAACAGTTGCAAGGGATGCAGAGATCAGGTTTCTAGCCTTCATGGCAAAGCACGAAAGTACCAAACATACGTTAAAAAAAGGAGAGTCTATATGGCTTTTGTGGAGGCGAGTAATGCTCAGCCTCTCTCTAAACATATTCTTAAGGAGCTGGCAAGCAGGTGAATTGAGGTCATACTGTTAACAATGCATTCTGATTTCTGCAAGCCTTTCAGCAAGGTTTACATCTAAGCTGTCTCGGGATATGAGAGGTTATCTGATGAAGTCTGAGGGGTAGAATAAAGACTGCTTTCACAATGCAGAGCCATAATTATTAGAGGTTACCTTTGATGAAATCTGTGTCATTCGGTATATTCCTAAATAATTGAGAAATAGCAGAATGGCAAAGAGTTTTTTGATTCAAAAATTTAAAATGGACTATAGAGTTGCAGAAAAAAAACTTATCCTGTACAACTTCGGATGAAGAGGCACATCAAGTTCAGAAGAATATAGATGGGGAAAAGATGACTTAATGATGACAAGCATGGGAAAAGCAAATAGTGAAGGATCATTCCCTTCTCTTACTACAGAAACTCAAAGGCCATTCACCTTCAGATTTTTCTGTAGGTGTGTCAAAAGCAAGGGGAGTCTCTCCCCCTTGTAAGAGTGAAACTGTGGAACTTAATGTCACTGTGCTGGGGAGATGAAAAGTATGAATTACCTTAAATAAGTAATAATACAAATTTATGGAATAAAAGTCATCAAAACCTATAAACCACATGGATATAAATAGTAGGCATATTTCTAAAGGACAAGGTTGCCAGAAACTAAGGGAGAAGCATGCTAACGGATCCGCTTCATTCCTGCGGTCTTTCCGTGCCTGCTACTGGCTACTGTCAGAGCAGACAGGCAGCTGGTTAAACTGCAAGTACCATCCTTGCAACAGAGGGGTAGGTAGAAAGGACGGGATTGATTTGGGGTCTCTCATTTTTCCTCTCTCCTCCCCACCCCAAACTCTGCCACAGTTGTTATATGTTAATTTCTTCTTTCAGGTAGAGTTTCTCTCTCCGTGTTTGTGCCTGCACAAGAGCTGTGTACTGTCTGGGAAATCACAGAATCACTAGGGTTGGGATGGACCTCTAGGATCATTGAGTAAATGGTCCAAGCCTTTGCCCTCAGCCTCTTGAGTTAGATGAGTTATTTAATGAGCATATTTGGATCTGGACTCCTCAGGAGATGATCTTATGGTCAGTCATTGTCACTGAAAAGGAATACCAGTAAGAACCTGCATTGTTTTCCATACTGGCTTACCATTTTTCTATCCCCTTCTGTTTAGAAACCCTTAGTCATCACCTGGAGAATCTTGAGCTCTGTGGAGATGACACACAAGCTGAAGATCAGATCCTTGAAAGTCTAAATGGGATTCTCCTGGCTCTTACTGAAGATAGCTAAGTATCACTCCAGATCACTACTGAACCATTTGCACAACCCAAAAAGCATTCACTGGATGCTTTCTCCTTTTGTGATAATCTGTATTACAAGCAGCGATTGCTGCTGGAACTACAGCTGTCCTCAGCCTGCTTCGTTGTTTTGCTTTTCCTGTGTATAGTCACAAATCTACCTGTCACCAGGAAAAGTTACTGGTCCCTCATACACCTGAAGCTGCAGATAAATTCCAAATTTAATATTCTATTTACTACAAACTCCTAGGATTGAATTGGTGTGAACCTGTCATTTCAGGAATTTAAAAATGGAATTCCTGGTCTCCTTATAAAGAAGCCTTTAAGGTCTCAGCATATTCTCTTGAAATGACAAAGCCATATTTATTTGAATCTCCTGGCACAGGGGGATTTACTACCTTAAGGACAATTAGCCATATTTTTGACGAACAAAGGCTAAGGGATTCGACTGTTCTAATTCCTAGTCTAATCAAATATGTTGTGCCTACCTACAAAATTAATTGCTAGGCCATATCTCAGGAATAGAATCTTAATCCCTGACTTCCCATACCTTATGCAAGCATCCTTTTATAGTCAGAGAAGATGAAACTGCTTTCCTCTCTGCTTTGCCACCTGTGCTTCAATTCAGCATGAAACAAAATAATCAGCTAGAGCTACACTTGCTGCAATTCAAGCAGATGGCTCTTCCCATATACTTAAACTGAGACAGCTTTAAGGAGCTCGTTAAATCAGCACCTTGGATTCCGCAGACATCCTCTCAGAATTCTAGGAAACAAAGCAATAAAACAAAATGAACCAACCAACCAACCAGTTGCAGGTATTGTTACCACTCTTATCATTACAGAGCAGAGATCCTTGAGACTTCTCCGAGAGAGTGGGATCTTCCTAACCTTGGCAAAAATCCTGAAGGGCAATCCACGCTGTGCGGTGAAAGCGGCCCAGGTGCTTTCAGAGATAGCCAAAAATGGTACGTTGTACTCAAGTGTTAATAGAAGGCATGTTGCAGCACATCGCCTGTATGCTTCCACTTTTGAGTTTTGTCGCATGCCTGCTTTTGCTCTTGCAACTGCCATTATTTTATTTCAAAATGGCAAAAAACCCACAAGTCCATCTTCTTTACCTACACAGAGGACATGAAGAAACCATGTATCGAAGCAGATTTGGTTGTAACTTTGATACCTTTGCTGGAAAGCACAGACCAAGAAATGTTGCTTCATGCCGGGAGGGCTATTGGCCGTATCTGCTACGATAACCGTACGTACAGTCTGGTGACTTACAATAGCCATGCATTGGTGACGTGTTGTGCTTTGCAAATAATGGGGGGGTGTGTAAGAAAAATAAACAATATTCTAACATGCACAAAGCAGGTATATGGACATTTGAGTCTGAACACTGTTTATCCCTGAAAGCAGCTGTCACTAGAACTGTGTTTTACCTTGGGTTTCCAGTCCCTGCCATTTCCCTGATGTTCAGAACAAAGGCAACCATAGGATAGTAAGGTTGCGAATCCCATTCCCTGGGAGAAACAAGCCAACTGTCTGTTTTCAGATACATACCAAGACATACAGACCATCAGAACTCACTCCAGAAGCTGCACTAGTAGTAGAGATGCTCATGCAATTGCCCTTATATATTTTTACAGTGCCTTAATTTCTCAAGTCAAAGGGGAAACCAAGAGGTTTAGCAAAACTTGATCTTGAACCTGCATTTCACACACACACGTTAGCCTGAACCCACAGCACAAAAGCTGTACAAACTTTAATAGTGTGAGAAAGAACCAGACTATCTTGCTGCAAAGCTTCTCAGTTGGACCCTTTTTACTGAATTAATTGGCCCCTATTTAATCACCTTTAACTTCTATGCTTATTGTTACCAGGGGATCTTCAGGAAGAGCTGGTGAAGGTAGGAGTAATCACATCACTAGTCAGAATATTAACTGACTATGCAGAGAGTGAACCTCTTGTCCATGTTGATCTATTGGCCTTATGCAATCTTGCAGACCTTGGTAAGTAAATGTGTTTGTATCTTGGAGAGAAACATTATCCTCACACTGTTACTGCTTTTCCATGTATACACAACACACCCACAGGTTTGGTTTGGGTTTTTTTTTTTGTTTGGGTTGGGTTTTGTTGGGTTATTTGGAGGGGGGTTGGTTTTTCAGTTGCAGGGGGGTGTGTGTGTTTGGTTGGTTTTGTTGTTTGTTTTCTGTTTTTGTTGTTGCTGTTGTTTTGGGGTTTGTTTTTTAAATGCTACCGAGACACTAATCAGGGACTGGCCACAGTATCTGTACTGGAGAACTACCTACTCTTTCCTGGAATACCAGCAATTGCTGGTGCTGTGTTAAAACAATTAAGATTTATTAGACAGCTTTCCACCCAAAACAAAAGTAAAAAGGCCTTAACTTCACATGGCAAACTGAGAGTTTCAACTACTTCAGATATGGAACAATACTCACTTTTATTTAAAAGTTATTTCTCTTTAAGTCTATATATATTAATAAAACAGCTTCCCCTTTCATTTAAATAACAGTTTCATCTACTGCTTCCTGCTTTCAGGGGGAAAGGTGGGGAAGGGAGTACGGTGTCACACTGCCACCCATCCTCCAGTGAGGCCTGTTCTTTACAGATCTCTTCTATTACTTAACACCATATTCTGTTCAAACGTGTTCTATGTCAGACAGCAAGCTTTAAAAAAAACCCAACAACTGATCTCTGTTAACATAGAGCTTTTAGATGTTTAGGATCACAGCAAGACTAGAACCACCTAATCAAGGCAGAAGATACACTACTACACCAAACTGGCATCTGCCAATTGGATATATTAAATAATCATACTACAGATGAGTTTATAGGAGTCAGTGGAACTAAGCCATGATTAATTTGACAGCCATTATAAGGTCACAGCTACAAAAATTACACCAAAAATAGTGTTAAAGAAATAAGGGGGGGAAGGGATGGACTAGGGTTTTGCTGTCTCAGTGCTGCCCAAAGGAACTGATGAATCTATGAAAGCAGCAAAAGGATTCAGAAACAAAGTAGTGTCTAATCACTTCAGATTATAGGGAGATAGGCTTTTAACATTTAATCAGATAAACGTTCAAAATCCTGACTTTCTCGTATACACAGATACTGCCAAGGAAGCTCTAAGCAAGACAAATGTTGCTGAACAGATGGTAAAACAACTGAGAAGAGCTGAGAACCACGAGAGATTAGAAATTGTCTTTGAGGTCCTGCAAGCACTTGCAGAAAATGGTAAGGCTCCTTTCAGCTGCGGGGAGTGAAGGGGAGAGGGTACTAGTACTTAGCTTAAGCTCTGGATTCTGAGTTTGCCAGGGGATCCTATTAATAGGACCAGCAATCCTTTCAGGGGGAATAAGCCACAAGAACATAGGAAATCCTGGTCTGAGCAAGATTCTGAAGATTAGAGAAGCAGAAAAGAACAGAAGGAGAGAGTAACATTCCACTCTATTTTGGTGGATCCATAAAACAGCAGACTCAAACTCTTTCTCCACGGTGTGTAATAGAAAAGCAGACTAGGCAGGTCATTTTTTTATAACAAATGACAACCAAGTATTATAAAAGATGTCTACTCTGAGCAATGGTGTAACAAGCACTGAAAAGAATCTACTGAAAACATCTAGATACAGATTTTAAAGAAATGCAAACTTGTGATTGTCAATATAAGAAACATCAAAGATCAGTGCAGAAGCTCCGCTCATTCTGCCTTGGAATCATCCTAGCACCAGAATTACAAAGCCTACCAAAACAGTGAGTGCACCTGAAAAAAGACTGGCTAAGTTCAAGGATTTAGCTTCCTACTTTGAAGCACTTCAAAGACCCAAGAAGCTTTTAGTGTGCTTTATACTGTGATCTCTACAGATGCTCTGAAAGTGCAGTTGGTGGAGGCAGGTGTGCAAGAAGTGCTGTCCGAGATCCTGCTGAGGCTCCAGGGTAGCTCACAAGCTGAAGATACATGCATTCTGAAGGCTGCATCGGATCTCATTGTGTCTCTGCTTCTTGGAGGTAAAAAAGGGAGTATTGACGGTCCAGATACACAAACAAACAACATCAAAAAGTCCCCGTAGCAGAGGAGTTGCCATCTGATCTGTTGCTTTCATTTCCTTAACAGGGACCCATCAGCAGCTTGTTTCATAATCCTTAAGGGAGTTCTCAGACACCACACTTTTTCACTTTTTATAGGAGCCTGGTGCTCACACTGCAGTGCTTCCCTTCATGCACATACTTATGTGGCTTCAAGTTATCTAACACCACGGTGATTGCTCCTACACTGAACACAAACACAAGGACTTCAGGCCACTGCAGCTGCACCTGTGGTTGTCAGTTCACATTCTGCTTCTGTAACTTTACTTCCAAAGCTGGACTAAGAGCCAGCTTTAAATTTAAAGCTAATAGTCAGGTTAAGTTCACATGGTATTGACTTACTCATGTTTCCTCATTCACTATTCCGAATCTACGTAGCTACTTTGAACATCTGGATTAACAAATGAAATGCAAGAACATTCTTGTAATGTAAATTCTGCATCTATTAGGAACAAGCTACCTGCCATTGCTGAGAGATTTTTCATTTCTTCTTCTTTAAGGTGATTTCAGGACCACCAACAAAATGCTAAACACCTAACAACAAGTTAGGTTAGGTGGCTCTGCTATGTTATATTTTGGACAGTAGAGATTAAAACATCAAGAACTGGACACTTACACTGCATCCCACCACTCCCCATCCCAAAACAACCAACAATTTAAAGGTCTTCAATTATTAACTATAGCAACAGTCTTTGATTTGAATCTCCCCAAAACCAGCTAAAACAATTCACTTCAGGGCTATGTAAACAGACAGGAGAGGTCCTCTCCATTTATCATGCCACAGATAGGGACACGCAGAAGTTTTTCACTTTCCACTAAGGAAAGTGGCACCATCTCCCAGAATATTGGTACTCTCATCACATCCAAACACATGTAGCTACAGAGACAGAAGCTATTAGCGATTGCTAATTTTACAGAAAATGGTAGGGTTGCTTCTTCTCTGCCTTTCAAAGGTGGAAAGCCACTGCACGTGAGGGGAGAGAAAAGCAACACTGTTATGCTTCATTGCTCTCTGGCTGTGAAATGGTAACGTTCTTGCTCTTCTGCAGACTTTCAGATTTTTAAATTACAAACACAAATATACTGAAGTAGTCCGAGGGACACAACTGCGGAACACAGAGGGGTTGGGTAGCTTTCTACACAGACACACACACACCCATCACACATCCTTAGAGGGGAGATTGGTGGAAGTGTTGCTTAGCAAATACGTTTGTTAGAGTACATTTTGTTTTCAAAGCAAGCTGGCATACACACAACAGTCTGCTTCCTCTCCACATCCTTTCTAGACTCCCTTTTTTCCTTCTCTTATACCTTGCTCTGAATCAGCCACTGCACATCACAGTTCTACAAAGGCCACAGAAATGCCCTCGGTGCCTTTAAACTGTCTATCTTCAATTTATTCAGCTGAATAGCTTGCTTTGTCAATCACTCTTCTCCCTCCACCTCTTCCACAACCCCATTAAATGTTTCATGTGGAAAAAGTGAGTAATCCCTCTCAGGCCCCAGTATGTGCCACTGATGTATGCATAGCCTTTAATCTAAGGGGAAAAAGAAATTCCAGTGGAAATTTGATCTCAGCATCAAATGACTTCTGAGGCACTGTAAAGATGACAGACAGCTTTTTCAGCTATGAAAGTGCTATTCCTATCAGGCTTTAGCTATGAGCCATTAAATTGAAGGTTCTGCTGCTATCCAAGCAAAAATCTGTAGGAGCGAACACCAATTTTGAGCTCTGTGACAATCAAAGCAAGGAAACCACTAATGGGTTCTGCCTATTCACACTTTATTACAGGGAATAAAAAAATGCTCTGCCGTTCTTTGGTTTGAAAGGGGGGGAGAGGAGAGAAATTAAGTTCAATTAAGGTTAGGCTATATGAAGATCAAAGTATTTTGCCTGTAGAATTTTGTTAAGACTAAAAGAGATGATCGAGTCCTAGAGAAACTGTTCTAAAGAGGACTGGGAAATTCTCCTCATATACCGTGATCTCCAAAGATTAGGACCAGGCAAGAGAACATCTGAAGAATCACAAGTGAGAACATGAGCTTTAAAGAATGTATGTATAAGCTGATATCAAAAGACTTATGCATGAGCAGAATTCAAACTATTTCACAACCTGACAGTTCTCCCATGAAAATATCCACTTACATTTTATAAACATTTGACAAATTCCTATTTAACATATGCAGCAATACCAGACTATTTTTCCCCCTGTACCTGAAATGCCAAGAGATTTAATAGTAGGCATTGGATTGGGATACAACACAGAGGAGTTTCTACTACTTTGGGGTGGAAATAGCATTCAAACCAGCGAAGGTGTTAAAATTACTCGAGCCATTTTTAAGTGCTACACACACAAAAAATTAGAAGCCTGTACACCTCAGACATGCAGTTAGTACCATGAGAAGCACCTAAAGCTACTTTTGGACAGATTCTGTGTTTGCATGAAATCTGTATAGTTCCATGGATAATTTTTCACTCCAGGTGAAGATGTGGTCTTCCTCTACAGCATTCACATCGTTCTGCCACAGTTTACCAAACAGCATTCACGTGGCAACACCAGAGCAATAGTGAAATGTTGACTGGTGTTAAAACTGTGTAAAACTGTGTAAAATAAAATACAGAAAAATATTTGCAAATGGCACCTTCAAAACACCTCCTTCAAGGATGTGCACGGTAATATGGAGGGTTTCCTTTTGCTCTTCAGAATACTTTCTCATTTCCTATCAAGGTGAGCTAGGTAGCTTCTGGTAACAAAAGGGCTGTTGTGTCTGCAGAGCAAGTTCTCAAAGGAGAGGCAGACAGACAGACGTGCACTGACAAAATATTGCTGAGCACCTACTGGGCAAAATTATTTGGAATGTACAGATCTGCTCTTTCACCAGCATCAAACAGTTCAGAACTCTCTAGGCCAACTCATCTTTGCATGATAGCTTCATAAAAGTACAAACACAGTTAAATTGCTCATTTCAGAAAGCAGGTTTCTCAAAGCAGGTAAGAAAAGTCTAGGCCTGATTCTTTCAAAGATTAGCTAATGACAGAGCATTTAATTAAACACAAGGAGAAACAGCAGTAATCAGAGTCACCATTGCTGGATAAGATTCCTAGTCTCAGAATAGTGTCTTAAACCAGTAGAATAGCAAAACTGGAGCATGACGGCTATCCTGTGGAGAAAAGGAAAATGCCACCTATATTCCACCACATATATAGTGTGGAAAATAGGAAAATAAAGCAATATTGAGGAAGAAATTGACTGGAAACATACAATTTCGAATTTGACAGTGACTGTCCCTAGAAAACTCTCTCAGGCTAAACTTACTAGAAAGGGTCTTAACACAGGTAGCTGATGCCCACGTCTCTAGAGAGTTGAATGCTGTGAAAAACAGTCCAAAAGCTGTAGTCTCAATCTTAGCAGGACATGAAAATGGTCATGGCATAGACTCCCTGAAATCTCAAATCTGCATGAATAATTTCTGTCATTGTCCTTCTGATCTCTCTCACCTGCTTGGGTTTGCCTCTTTCTTCAGATGGCAACTGTGTACGGATGGTACAGCTCGGAGTCATACATCAGCTTCTGGATCTTTTACAGAAACACGTAGAGAGTGGGGATGTCTCTGTTCAGCATGCTGCACTCAGTGCACTTCGAAACCTTGCTATACCAGGTAAGTGTTGGAAGACAATTGACTGACTGTGATTCTTTGTATAGAAGGGTCATTTAATGGTGATCTGTGCTGCTCTGTCCAAGTCACTTAATTCTAGTCCCTGCTATTTTGAGGGGCAATTAACCTCCTTCTCCTCCCTGCAAAGCCATTCACTCCTCCCCCCTCTCAGTGGGATGGGGAGAAGAAACAGAAAAGAAAGAAGTAAAACTCATGGGTAAGATGAGGACAGTTTAATAACTAAAATTAAATAGAATGTATTATTAATAATAATAATTGCAATGAAAAGGAAGCTAAAAAGAGAAAATAAAAAAAAAAGAGAAATAACCCCCCAAAAGGACAAGTGATGCACTGAAAATTCTTTACTTTAGGATAAGCGCTACTTAAATAACAACTAAAACATCAGCATGCTATCACCACTGTTCTCACCCTGAGTACAACACACAACGCTGTACCAGCCATTAGGAAACCAATTCCTTCTCTCTCAGGACACAATGGCTTTTGTATGAAAATAAAAGAACTTGAAGTTTTCTGCTGATTTTGTTATGTAAGCTGACCAGCATTTTTGCTTTAACAGTTTTATACATGATGATGCTTTGAACAAGTGAAAGCCCCAGAATATACTTGTTGCTCCTTTGCTTCCACTAGCTCCTTTTAAAGCCTGATACACTCATTTCTTTTTACAGATAGATCTCTTCAGAAATGGATTTCTTTCAGCTTATTTTTTTTTATATGGTCTTGAGTAATTTATTTAGTTTTCCTTATAGTATTATCACACTCCCTGTATCATAGCAGCCAGCCACGTCATTCAGTACTTTAATAAATATATGTCAAACCATAATCCCCTCACTGTTTCTATGGATATTTTATTTCTCTGTGCTCATGTGAATGGGGGTAGAACATTTCTTCAGACAGAGGCTTGTGCAAATTGCTTACAGTGCTAATTAAGTATCCAGTATCTCAACCATGGATGCCAGCTGCCTTACATCAGTTACAATCTAACACAGAGCTGTTCGAATATAATCACAGAGTAACAGAATCATGAAAAATCACAGAGAAACATCCAGTTGAAATGAGGGGACTACTTTCATAGTCAAAATACAGCTATCTCAGTTAGAATTAAAAGCTAGATGTTTTTCTATAAGCCTACAGGTGTCCCATGCTTTGTTCTCATTTACTTCACCCCTGCAATATGTACAATAGGATTTAATGATTACAAACAGCAAAACCATCAATTACTCTCATTCAAAACCGAGCAGTTTGGATGTAGTTTCCCCTGCCGACAAGTCAGAGATTATCAGATTATCGAGTAGATGTGACTTCAGAGCACGGCCTAGTAACCATTGAAGTGTTAGGTAGAAGGATGGACTTGATGATCCTGGAGGTCTTGTCCAACCTTGATGATTATTCTATGATTCTATGATCACATTCTGATCAGAACCTGTTTCTCAATGAATACCAAGGCCCATTTTTTGCAATGCCAAACTCAGGTACTCCTTAGGGAATTCCTTAAAGCAATGAACACAGCTGATCTTGCAAAGATTACACTATCTAAAAATCCAGGGAAAAGTGTGGTTGCAACTCCACCCCTGTATCACACTGCCTGCTACACATGGTACCAG
This sequence comes from Chloroceryle amazona, assembly GCA_027560015.1. NCBI lineage: Eukaryota > Metazoa > Chordata > Aves > Coraciiformes > Cerylidae > Chloroceryle > Chloroceryle amazona. The sequence goes on along the minus strand of JANHFX010023987.1, from coordinate 46,744 downwards.
TAGATCATAATGGTCTTGGCACCTGTACTTTAAAAGGCTCAACTCTGAATTATAAAATAGATTCTTTATGGAGACATTTATATTTTGGTTATCTGTTCAAATCTATTACAAACCATTTGAGAACTTTCCAAGTGTGTGGACAATGCTTAGCAATTAAAATGCTGTTCTTACGTTGTACTTTCCCTCATCAATTTGCAGATTCCATATTTTGATATTTTTACAAGACATTCCCTCACAATAATAAATCACTTCCAGAAGTGAACAAACTCTATCACTTCCTACAATAGGGTCTGCTACCTAAGGGGAGGGCAAGACAATGTAAATCCAAATAAAAATTAATTAGATAGAGGCCAACACTTGCAAATGGCCACAGGGGAAGTCTTTAAATCAAGCAAGTTATTTAACACTGTCCACTCCTCAATTTTCCCAGTAGAAAGAAGAATAGATAGAAGAGTTATCTCCCTAACTTCACTGTCCTGTCACTCCCCACCCTCTCAAGAAAAGGCAGTAAAGAAAGGAAGACAATTGCTCTGGAGGAAGCAGGCTTTGGTAGCACAGTTAAGCAGCATTAAGACTCTTTCCAGACAAGCTTTTGATCATGACAGGGATTACTGCAGTACCGACTGGAGCAAAGACACAAGAATTAGGAAAGCACAGAAACAGAGGCATGACCAACAGGGGATCAGTGAGCTCATTCCTTCTCAGGAAATATGGCTCTGTAAATCACTTCTGCCACCTGGCTCGGTTAAGATGATGAGCATAGGAAGGGCATGCTCACGGGAGTGGGCTAGTGGACGGATAACCTATCACAACTAGAAACATGGGAGAGAAGTAACAGTGCTGTGTCTATTCTCTTCCACGTACTTCATTCCAGGCAGGGCTCAGATCAAAAGTAAACAAGGTGTTGTAACAGCAATTCCTGTGAAGTCTTTCCACTCAGAAGAGAAGCCTGAACAGTCAGGTGGTCCCAATTTCATTTCTGAGCACTCCAGCAAGTTGGACCTTTTGCTGAAGGCATAAAATTCAGGACAACAGTTGTGTCCTACCTACATTTTCAGATGCTTGTGTAGTTACTGAGCTTCATATCAACAGCTTTTTTCCCTTTTCTAGTTGTTAACAAGGTGCAAGTGTTGGAGGAAGGCGTGGCAGAACGGATTCAGGTCCTTCTAAGGTCAGAGATGCCTCCTGTGCAGTTTAAACTTCTTGGAACACTACGGATGTTAGCAGATGGTCAAGGTAAGGAATTGCTAGACTTTACTGATGTCAACTATGCATCATCCTCCTCCCTTCCCCCCGCAAGGCAACAGATGTGCACGGAGACTACAGGCTGAGTGTACTGCTAATCCAATTCCACTCAACCTGGAGAGGGTCCAACAGAGATGACTGCCAGAGGCTGCAGGCCTTCCATACTGACCCAGTCAACTTCAGAGCTGGATGTCAGAATTATGTTAAGATCTACTACAATATCTTATCTAATCCTTAGCCTCTTACAGAGTATAACACAAAAACAAGTTGG
>JANHFX010023987.1:26694-44742 GCA_027560015.1 Chloroceryle amazona | reverse complement strand
GGGGAGTTGTTTTTTTGATGGTGAGTGTTCTGATCCTTTCATATCAACAGAGCAACTGCTCTACAACACTGTCAGTTCAGGCCACCTTGATGTGCAGGAGTAACAAGAAATGTTTTTAAGAACAGCATCAGGAAAGTTAGGACTGTTTTGCAACGGGAACTGACAACCGGTACAAAACAATTACAACCACAAATTCATTAGTTACATGGAAAGGGAAAAATACCTCACTTGTACATTACAAACTGCACTGACACCACTGCAAACACCACTTCCATACGGCAGCTACTTGTGCCCTTTTTCAAATTGATATGTACAATATAAATGTGAGACCTAGCACTCATAATTGCACTGGTGACAGGCCAGTAAAAAGCTGCTCTCACTTCTATTTCACCACAGCAGGACATGGAGGTTGTAAGTTATACAGAAACTTAGGCCTCCTCTTCCTCTCAGGCTTTGAAGGAAGTCATTATAAGGTCATTTCTCCAGAGTTGTATCCGAACTGTGACAGGGGAGACCATTTAGATTTACAGTTGAAACATTATAACACAGATCTAAATTATCAAACACTAATTCTCAATGCTATTTGGCAGCCTTAGTATAAAGTCAGAATTTGGCACAAAATGGTACAGCTTGTCAATCTGAAACAGTATAGAAAACAAAGTGTAGAGTAGAAAAAAAAGAGATGTAGAAGATTATTCAATGTTTACCCGCTCCTGCCTATGAGCACATAATTCTCCTACCTTTAATTACTTTCTATTCTATTTACCCATGAGCTAATATTGCCCTTAATTAACTCAGCCTGAAATACTTACAAATACACATCTACTAAGAAGTCCACGCTCAATTAGTTAATTGCATTATCTAGTACATAACTTCACTGCTCTGACAATCGCTGGGCATGCTGAGGCCTACAGACTAGAAGAGGTAGCTTTCTTTCCAATACAGAAAACCACCAGCAGATCTGTCAGCTTTATTACACCAAAGAGATGTTAACATTAACTGCTGGATTTTCTACTGTTTTGCTTCAGAGGAGAAGATGATTCTGGGTACTTAACAGTCAAAGGACTATCAGCTCAACTTAAAGTTCAATCATACACACAATTTATTCAGATTTGGCATTTTGGAGTTCCCGTTAAGAATAACCAATTGGGTTTTATCTCCAAGAGCTCTGTTGCCGGTAAACATCGGGAAGTCCCTGTCAAACTAGATCAAGATGCTTCCTTTGAGCAAACCTGACTGATTCCATTCACTACCCTCCTACCTCTTTCAGCTTTCTGTACTGAACTGGATTACCATGATCTCCTGAGATTAACATGTAACACCCGACATAGCCTTTCTGTTACAGAAGGTAATATGCAGGTGGTTGTGTGACAAGTAGTAACTCTTACCTCAAAACAAACATGTTCAACTAGGCGAAAGCCTCCTAAATTCTTCTGGGGATTTTGACCTGTGAATTTTTCCTTAGTGCACTGGAAAAACAGGAAACCTGAAGTGTCTGTCATCCCTCACGTCTCTCCCCAGAACAGAAAGAGTATAGGCTGACTTCCAGTTTCTGCAAAAGATCCAGAGTAATCACGTGGTTTATTGACACTGACCGTCTGGTGCACGCTCTATGTGACCCCTTCCAGAATATCTCAAAAGCAGTGCAACACAGAGCAAGGGACAGGTAAAGAAACGGGATCAGGGCGATGCCATTGCCAGTCAAACCTATCCCTTCTGTTCTGGATGGGAACATTGACACTGGTTCTTCATCAAGTTTCAGCAAAGCCCCAAGACACAAACTTCCCAGTATCTTAAAACCAGGCAGACTTTTCCTATTTTTCCTTTCCTGATTTTGCCTTCAAAGAAGCAAGGATCCACCTAGTTACCTTCTTTTAGGCCTAGAACTATTTTAAAAGACTGGGATAGATGCGATTCTATGTTTTATAAGATCAAATAAAAAGCAGAAATTGATGGGGAAAAGCTCACAGACCCTTTATAGCCCTTCTTAGGGAACGTGCACTTCCCATGAAGGCCTTTAACATAGCTGTCCTTCAGAGCACACAACCCACATTTCGTGCTCATCTGCTCTGGTTCTCCAGCATCGAGAGGTGGAGGGCAGGCATGGGACAGGACTTGAGATGACCACAATGAAATCAAGAAAACCTCTTAATTACAAATAACTATACGAGAGTCCTAAATTTGAATTAAATCTTATAACCACAGTATACTTTTGCAACTAGAATTAATTCTACACCAAAAGCGAGCATCTGTCCTGTGACTACTCTTGCCTCTCAGATCCTACATTTGGTGCCCAACTGGAAGTGTTGTACAGTTTAGATTCTCAGTTCGTGATCAGCTGGAACACGTGGAAACAGCAGTTTGGCAATTTACAGAAGAGCTCTTCTGTGTTCAAAGCCAGATGGGTGAGCACTCAATTTCTACAAAAAGGTAGCTTAAGTTGCACACATTACTACTTACTTCTCTTTCTCCTGTTACTCTTCACTTAAGAGAAAATTCCAGTTGATCCAAGATGAAGAATTTTTAATTCTTAAGTGAACAGAATCAACAAACTGCAATCACCGAAAGAGCATTTAGCAAGATGTTCTCAGGGCTGAACGCTTGTTTAACGTATTTGGCTAAAATCGAGTGTTTCACAGCCTTCAGCACCCTTATTACCTGCTTAAGAAAAATTACTTTGAGAGGTTTTTTCCAAATGTCAACAACACACATTAATACTTCTAGCAAGTCTTGAGATAGGGTCCCTGAAACAAAGGGGAATACAAGTCAAAAGGCTCCTCTAGACTGAGGGAAGTTCTGAGGATGCCTAAAACACAGCTCAATGCACATTCTTAAGACCTGAAATGCAATTACAGACATGCAGCAGTTCTGCACCAGGACCTGGCCTCCCACATCAGCTATATATAGCTACCAACAGTAATTATCATTACTGAGAGCACCGTAACAGCAAGAACAGGCTCTGAAGAGCCCAAGATTACATCTGTGCCGGGCTCAAAGAGCAAATGCAAGAAACCAAACAGGAAAGGGACAGTCCTCACAAGGATTTCAGTATAATAACAGAATTTGCTTTCAAAGATATAAAGCTGACTTCTAAGCCCTGCTTCAGCAGCCTCTTAAAAAGGATAGGTCTATTGGAACAGCTTACTTTGTTCTTTGCCCCCAAGAGTTGCTCTAACACAAGTGGGATCCTCAGGTAAAGATTTCCAATGCTTTAGTTACAGCTGTTAAAAGGACACTGAGCTCAGGCCTGTGGTCCTGGCTACTTCTACATTCACATTTCTGTGACGATGGCTTTTTTTGAATGTCTCCTGATGATCTTTTTAATCCTCAGCTGATGCGGCTGAAATCTTGGGCCAAGACCCCTTGCTGCTCAACAGACTCGTGCAGTGGTGCGATGCCAACGACCACACCAGTGTTCGCGGAGAAGCAAATCGGCTGCTGGCATCCATCTTGCGTCACAACAGATCCCAAGTAGGAGAGCTATTGGTCTGCTATGTTTCCACTTTATCCTTCATGGATTTTTTCAAAGTTTGTTGATACAGCCAGAGGTTAAACATTAAACAGCACATACAGCTTTATCATTAAAAATATGATAAAATACATGATTAAATACCCGTTAGTCTGCCTCAGTCCCAGTAAGGAGGGGGTGAGCAGGAAAGCAGTGGTCTCCATAGCCACAGACACTGCACAAAAAGGAGCAACATGGTTACTTGCTATCATTTGTCAAACTTTTACCCTGCTTCTGTAAGGCTCGGCAAACGGTGAGTAGGTAAAGCTTTCCTATTTCCATACATACTAGTTTCAAATTTCAAATTAAAATGGGAAAGATAACCCTGACATATTCTGAACATCAGTCCTCCAGAAGCTCCAGAGCGCCCACTTAATTACCTAATTTGGCATGATCTGTATCTGCTGGCACATCAGAACAGGCTTCTGTTTCCTGTAAATCATGCTGTTCCACACAGGCATCCCAACCAGGCTTTACTTTGAGGTAGTAATAAAAAGCAGTAGATACAATCTGTACAGGCTTCAAGAAGCTAAAATTAATCTGCTAGTTTGAGGGCTTGAAATCAAAAAATTGGAATAAGGAATAATAAAACTCTTGAGACAAAAATAACTGTTTTTCTCTTATAGATATATGTAACTGCTAAGTATTGATATTCCACGTAACTTTAGACAAGCCCTAAGCAGACTTGCATGAGCTGTGTCAGAAGCAGAGTTCTCTCGTCTTCAAGTATCATCGGTTTGCTCTGCAGCAGGCAAATCATTTCCATCTATTCAGAGGCTGAAGAGTGCAATCTCATCTCTCTCTTCATGCTACTTTATTCATAAGTCAGACTTTCATCTCTGATGCTTTACCTTTGCTTTAACAGGAAGTGGTCAAAGCCATCCAGGAGGCTCAGGGAGTGAAGCATCTCGTTTCCATGGCAACAAGCGAGCACGCTGCCATGCAGAATGAGGCTCTGAATGCCCTGGCAATAGCATCTGCAATCGACTTAGGTACTCTTCTCCTAAAAGCATTTGTCTGTGCAACATCCTTAGTTATTAATAAATATTGTCATGCTGCTAATTCTACATAATGTGTAAGAAGAAGCATGTTTCTTCTCTAGATTTAGCTCTTCACCATGAAATAAAGGAGGTCAACCATCCAGAACATCACAAAAGCAACAGGCTTCAGGAATTGCCTGAAGATTTTTTTGTTTAGGGTAAAATGAACAGGTTGTGAGGACGGGTACAATCTACTGAGTAGTATGGTATGATGCTAGAAAACTACACAGAAAAAAAAACCAACAAAATCCCCCCAAAACACACACACCCCAGACTCAAGAACCCAGAAGGAAAGCAAAGGTGAAGAAAACTGGAGAAAAAGATTAGAAAAGTCAAAAAGAAGACAAAATTAAGGACAAATTATGGAGCTGAATAGTCAATGAAGACTATAGAGAAAACAAACTTCAGAATACAGACATCTGAATGCACGAGAGAGTAAAGCAGAAGCACAGACAAAAAAAGTACTGTAGAGGCTGCAAATGAAACAAGAAAACTGTAAAGGTTCTAACTACTTTGGCTGAGCTAATTTTCAAAGATTTCGAGTATAATTATTTTCAGGTTTTTTTCCTGTATGACACATATGATAGTATTTGAAAAATGGGTCTCTATTACCATATAGTCACCACAGAAATCTACATCAGAAGATAAATTCAAAGTGAACGGTCAAGTTGAAATTTGGAATTTCCTATACCAACAAGCAAGACAGTAAAAAGCCCATTTCACTGCTTGGTCCACAATTAAGGCTCTCAAACTCAACTAGCACAAATCAGCATTTCTAGCAGGGATCACTGCAAACTTTCAGATATTGTGAGCTTATTTTATATAAGCTATAGTATACAGGTTCTGCCTTCCAGGATACGGCCTGTGAAGAAACACAGTACAGAAAATACTACAGACATTCTCCCATGCAGAAAACAGATGCCCAAGACCTCCCTGCATTGACACTGAGAGGAAGCCTGTCAGGAATTTTATTTTGACAAGAAGCAAGCATGTTCACTTTCTAGCTTCTTTTCAGGTAACAACTCAGTTATTTGTTTACTTACTTTTCAGAAACGCTTGAAGAATCTTTTAAAGAATCACAACTCGTTCAAAGCTTACACAAGCTGCTCCAAGATGATAATACAAGTCCTGAGGTGAAATATAATTCGATGGGTCTTTTGTGCAGTCTTCTTAATTCAGGTAACTTCATCTTAAGTTGTCTGCGATGAAAGGAGGAGTATTTATAATGAAAATACAAGTGTTTTCTGTTACTGAAATGGGCTGCATGCAATGCTGCCAGTCAGGGAGTAGCAAAAGATATTATCGAGGCTCATTCTTTATTGATCACCAAAAATCCTGGTCAAGTAGCTTCTTTCTTTACGAAAGATTTGACTAAACTATCAGTTGAATAAAAAAAGAAAGGCTTTATTCCCACGAGTCAGTGGCATAATCAAATTCTGAAGTAGAAAGTACAGGTAGCCTTGTAATAAAGACATTTTTTGCCCAAAATCACAATGCACAATTGTCTGGCTGTCCCAGGTCGTATATGCACCACAGCATTTTTGTGTTCAAAGAAATAAGAGTTTGTACCACCTGCAGGCAGGCATACATTTGTTCTGCCTATGCTGTACACAAGCCAGAAAGCTGAGATCAAACAGCAATTCTAGCAATGCTGCCTTGGCACAGCAACTTTTAGTAAAAGATATGAAAGATATGGTTTCAGTTTCTCTCACCCCACGGTTAGGAAAGACTTAAAATGCCTCCAGCAAGATCAGACCCATTCCGAACGCGTGGCACTAACTGAAAACAGCCACCTTGAAACCAGTAGTCCAAAGAACTCATGCCACTTTCTCATATCTTAATACGTAAATCATGTAAGCTGAGAATAATTGTGCTTAGGCAAGAGTCTGCCACAAAAGGAGTTGCCTTTCAAATCTTGGAGCCACAGCATATTAGCGGACAAGCTGGATTTTACAGTATAGTCTATTTTTTTTTCCCCTGTAACCAGAGATACTGGCATATGGATAAGCATTTGCACCCTTCGGTGCTGTTACCGAGTACTGACACAGCAGATGTGATCTGTTGTACTTTTTTCCAGAGGTGCCTGTACGTAGCACTTTATAGACTAACTGTAACACTAAAACCTACTCGAGTCTCGCTAATATGAAAAGCTAACAAAAAGCATAACAGGAACAAAAAGCATAACAGGTAAAAAAATGCTGGAACTTCTCCTGTATTCTATTTTCAAAGTGCATTACTGCTGTTCAATCAGTTCTTGGAAGTCAAACAGGAGAAAAAAAAAAGTTAACGTGTTCAATACTTTCAATGGCTGGAAGAATATCTATTGAGAGAATTTTATTTAAAAGTTTATTTAAATTAAAGCAGCTCATTTTCAATCTTACAACAATTGTTGCGAGCCGCTATGCCACGGCACATCACAAAGTCAGCATTTCATCTCCCCTTCAGGTGATCTGAGACAAGAAATAGAAGAGGACAAGATTAAAGAAACCCTCGAAGAACTCTGCAGTCACAGCAATGCAGATGTGGTCAAGGAAGCCGTCACAACATTACAGGCTTTGAGAGGAGAGACACCCCACTAGCATCCCTTCTTCCCCATACACCTCTGCACTGCTGCCGAGGCAAATGCAATAAAATGCCAGCAGTACCAACCCTACCTCGCATTGTTGTGCTGCCACACAACCGACATTAAAAGCAGGAGCTGCACCTAGGATTTAGTAAAGCTACACACACACAAAATAAAAAAAATACAACCACCCACAATTCATTTTCTCATCTATTTGGCCTACAGATACTCGCCTCACTGCTGCTGTTCACTGAGCTGCTAACACACCTAGGGCCTCTCAAGGAAGAGGTCTTGGGAACACATCACACGAGAAGCATCAGGCACTCGCCACTTCTGCAAGACATTTTTAAGCTGTGTGGTTTTGTCAGATCAGGATACCACTTGCAACTTTTTCTTTTAGCAACGGGACTTCAAAATCATTACAAAAAATGTCAAGCTTGTATCAAGCAGCCTGAAACAGTGGGGGTTTAGATTACGTGAGAGCTGTAGCTTAATGCAAAGGGCTAACTGGTGCCAATTCAACCACTGCACACTGTCAAACAACCCGTGAGCCCAGTTCAGTGTTCAGTTTTAACTGAACACCTTCAAACCAAACCAAAGCTCTACCTTTAAACCAACTATCCCTTCAATTTCCATTTTTAAAGCTCACCTCTTGAGTTTCCACCTGCTACTGCCCCTAACTATTTTCCTAAATCATCTGAGGTCACGGCCTTGTGCTGATTTCAGTTGCAGCTATTGTAACCCGGAACGAGACTCGGTAGAAGCCAAGTCTGCAACAACCTGCAGTCCGTGCCTGTACAGTGCTTGGACAAGACAGAAAATTATAGATAGATAGTAATTACAAATGGGTTCATGTGAAGATTTGGAGGCAGTTGGCATTTTGTTAAATTATCTCCAGTAAAAGAACTGGAAAATTGTAGTTAGACAAATATCTCTGAACATTTCTGTACAGAAACCTTTCTTATTTCACAGTGATTTTTTTTTTTTTTAATGAAAAGGTAACAGGATCTATTGCACAACTTGTTCTTATGGGAATATTTTGAAGCAGTTCGAAATATTTTGCGGAGTCACATTGCCAAGACCTAGGAGATCAAATTCAAAACCCTATAGCGGTAGATAGTGAGGAGCTAGGGAACAATGACTTCATTTTAGCCAGCACTAAAAGGTATTGAGGAAAAAAAAAAAATAGGAAGTACCGACCTTAATAAAATTTATATAAAGCAGGGAACATTTGAAAGTCAACACGGCCTCCTGTTCTCAAACAATTTGAGTGTAACTGGCTTATGTCTGCAAACACACATTACAGCTTTGCTCCTGCAAAAGCTTTCCCACTTGTAAAACTTGTTAACACCATTTAGCCTCCTACATTCACCACCAAATGTCACTTGCAGAAGTACTCTCAAGAAAGGGAATTTCATTAAACCATCGCAGGCAAGTCACTTGGTAAGTAACACATAAGCATGTTCTGACCATAGAGCAGAGCAAAAGAAAACCAAGAGCTAAACAATGTGCAGTTTCCTCTGCCTTAAGAGCACGGAGCGATAGGGGCATCCTACACATTTCCAGTGTGAAAAGGAGAAATAGCCTCATGCAATCTCAACTTCAGAGTAAGATCTGGGGTAGTGCCTAAACCAGGCATTAGCAGGAGTCATACTATGATCTACTACAAGCTCTTCATATCCACGCCAAACAGCCACATTCCAGTTAAGTCATTATCAGAAATGATCCGGCTGTAACTTTCCAGCATATCTAATTCCAGCTTCTGCATTATTCCAATACAGCCTTTATCTACTGGTTAAAGAATTCTGACCTTACTAAAACTAAAAATCAGGTTAGAATGCATTAAAGAAACATTAAAATGGTCCAAAAAGTAGATGCAAACCTATTTCTGCAAGCCTCATCTTCATCCTGGAAGTCACTTCCCTTCCCCACTCTTAAGAGTAGTTTCAGGAACACCGCTCAGACTTGAAAAACCAGACTCTGTAAATCACAAGAGTCCTAACCGTGGATAATGGCCAAGTGCCAACAGCAATTTTAACTTTGTAGATGTCCAGAGATTTAATAATTGCTCTAGACCCTTCTGCAGCTCTTCACTTGTTCGTGGTTCTTCATTAACGAAAGAGAGAAGGGCACTAGGTGCTATCTATTACTCAGCAGCCCAGACTGGAGGAGAAAAAAAAAAAAGAAGTCTCAAGGATGAGTTTCAGCAACATATACACACAAATGCCAGCAGAGCTTTGCAATTTCTGCAGCTGTCCATAAAGTGCAGTCTCAGTAGCCAGTTTAAACCTTAGAGAGGGAAATACTAGTGACTGGAAGCAACAAATCTTAGAACTCAAACTCCAGGAGTACAAAACATTAAATTTTATTTATTCAAACTTAAGGCTTGAGAAAAAACAACTATATATATACACACACACACCAAGCGTCACTCAGAAATGCCATCTCAGAAGGAGACAGAACCTCCTCTCCTCTTCCACTGGCTAAATAACATTCAAGCTGCCTGGTAACCCACAGCTGGTAGGGGGAAGAGGAAAGGCTGGAATGGGGAGACACAACCCAAGGCAATTGTCATATCAGCCTCAACAGACTGGAGTTACAAGTCTATCCACATGGCACTTTGTGAGTGTCACCAAAACTAAAGACCCCTTAGGAAGAAATATTCAGGTTCTCAGGAGGTGACTGAAGCTCCTTTGGTCACTGCACTTTTTTCAGTGCTCGTATTCATCCTTCTCTTCACGTACAGGGAAACAGTATCCAAATGCAGGTACAGCAATAGAAACGAAAGGGCAGTTGCACTGTCAACCCCACTGACAAATAAATACATTGCTTCACAGAAATAAATTGTGCTCATTTCTGAAAAATAAAAGTGATCACACTGAAAAGTTTCCTTCTCAGTCTAGTTATTCAAGTCTGACCTCATTTGACATCTTCATTAAAAACCTTGTTTCCATTGTAGTGTTTGTGGAATTTTTCCCAAATGCAACCACTGAAATCCCAACATCAACAATTTATCAGACCTCTCTTTATGAGATCATTGAACTCCTTCTCCTTCGAGGCTTTAGAGGCAGGCTCACACCCAAATGCTTTGGCCGACAAGGCTTTTTAAGACCATAATCTAAACCTTTAGCCGCGAAGTCACCGCAGGTCCACAGAGAAGGTGCTAAATATAACCAAGTACAAGTGGTAAGAAAACATTTCCATTCCAAGTCTGAAATTATACTAGCCACGTATATCACCCATGGGGGTGCACTTCAGAATGCCTTGGGGTAAACCAGGCTACAGCCCCAGGGTTTTAAAAGGGATACTGGATAAGCAGAGAGAAGTTTATCCACAGTGAAAACAAATCACTCCATGAATTTAATGATCTTCAAATAGGTTGAACTTGCTTTTTTGAATTCAGTTCCAGATAACTGGAGAATTGATACAAAGCTGGTGTTAATATGGCCAAAGCCAGTTAGAACAAACTGTGAAAGACAACACTTCAATTAAATTCTGTTTTGCATACAAACAGTACTTCAAAAAGAAAACAAGTACTCATTTGTCTTCAGGCAATTTGGCAAGCCTTGCAGACGCTGGAATCCTGATCCACGACTCTGGCTCTTGTCAGCAGCTGATTTCAGCACATGAACTCCAGAGATATCTTTGACACCACGATGACTTTCACCCACTGCTGAAATTGCTTCCGAGCATTAGAAGCTGTGTCAACAAGCATCAAAGGGAATTTTCAATGCAATGTTTTATGAACAGAGGAAGCTACGAACAGAAAGCATCCTTCTCCAATTTTACATACATTGGATTATTACAGATAACGCTAACACAGTAAGTTGGTTCATGAGGTGTTGTAAAGTTTCAAGCACCAAAGTTTAAAGCAAAGGTTGATGGACACTGCCTTGCTGCTTGAAAAGTAGCAGAAACAGCAGTAAATTTTTGGCTGCTCCTAATGGACTTGATTCAGCAGGTAAGTAATACAGACCTCAAATTCGAGGCTCTATTGAAGAAATGCTTTTGCTCTCCCCTCAGTGGTCTACTGCTCTTGTTTCCTTGTATATCAAAGCTAAAAATTAGAAACAAGACCAAAAAAACAACCAAGAACAAAACAACAACAACAAAAAAACAACACACAAAAACAACCCCATGCCACCAAATAAACAAAAAAAAAATTTAAAAATCACAGTGCACTTCGAGCAATTTTACTTTCAGGTTTTCAGATGAGTAATAGCAGACTGTTCTCTGCTACTGTAAGGAAATCAGCCATCCTTAGAGAAGCTTCCTTTTCCTGTTTTGTCTCAATCACTGGCCAGAAAAAGAACTATGAAAGCTGAATTGAAGTCCACACGAGAAGCACGGCATTGGCTGTGAAGTGCTTCACAGATTAAAAGCCAGAGGATGTCCGAACAGTCACTGCAGACACAAAGACTCCTACTGTTGATCAGCTTTTGCCAGCGTAACGTTCGTTAATCGTGCGTAACAGAAAAAAGGACATGAAATTGATATTTAAAAGTTTGGCTTCTTAAGAAAGCCACATACTTTGGAAATACAAGTATTAAATCCTTCAGGCAGACTACATGTAGGAAAATATCATTATAAAAATATATACTTTTCTAGAATTTACACTATATGTTAGGCACTGTAAATAAACCTGCTCTCCCTGAAAAACTTGGTGTCACTGGAAGCAGTAAACAATGAGAGTGATATGGCCCACAGTAAAAACTGACAGCTACAGCTATTCCCACAAACTTTTCAGTCACACATTTTATGTTAAAGCTAAAAATACTATGCCAAAAGTCTTTTGGAGAAGACTGAAACTCTTACTGGACTACAGATCCATCTACTGAACCCCCAAAAGGCAAAGATCGGAAGAAGATTAATTTTCTTCTAACAAAAATAAAATATTGGACTTCAGTAGTAGTTCAGTTTGATGCAGAAAATTACTGTGAAGACAATCTGGTTCAGCGTGTTGTGACTGGCATCTGAACCACGTATCAGAACACAAGCAGAATTGATGATTCAATAGTTGTACAGAAGAGCTAAAAGTTCAGCAACTCTAATCTTTCAGTAAATGGGCATTTCCTCATTAAAAAACAGAGTTCAGCAGGGATCAATGCTGATTTATGTGTTTTTCATCAGTCCTGATATGAGCAGTTAGGACTTATGAAGATCAATACAGCAGTTGACAGAAAGCAGAGGAAAGGCAAACCCCATCAACAGCTAGCATAGCATGCTTGCTACCTACTGAAACAAGCTGCATTCTGAAAAGACTGCTGAAGATATTACTGAGCAATAACAAGTTAAGCATTTTAAAAGAGTTTTTTCATCTATAAATAAAGAATATTTACATTTTTTTTTCAAGACAGGAAACAGCATCAGGGATTCACAGCCCCTTGCCTGAAATGGAGATTTCTAACATATAATGCTACTGATAGATCTTCCCCCCGTTCCTCTTGACAAAAGGCTTGTTTTCAAAACAGCATGGGTTACTCAAGCTCTGATACTGAGCACAAGCTCCTGAGACATCTATCGTATTTCCAGGCAAACAGAAATACCTCTCCTACTGCACAACTGAAAAGCAGTTAAAGAACTAGACAATTTGTGACTTTTTTTTTTTCCCGATTTCCAATACCATGACAGTTACAGTTGATGGGTATCCTGCCAAAAAGTGATGGCATGAGTCTAGTGTGGCGATTAAAACAACTTCAAGATTCTGAAGAAATCAGCACACCTTCTGAAAAGATTACACTGAGACCGACGACAGTTGGGAGTGAACACAGAACAGTCTTCATGGTAATCCTTCAAGGAAAGGGTTTATAGCAGTTTCACGTCTCCTTGCCACAATCTTCAAAACTGGTTCTGCCAACATCTTGTGAAATTCCATTTCTTCCTCAGAGATCAACACTGGTGCACCGAGTTGTCTCAGTAGAAAAACAAGTTAAACAGGCATGTGTTCAGATATAATTTTTGTACCAGCTTCTAACAAAATGCACGAGCAGGGTAAAATCCACATAAGGCTTTTAATAACAGGAGTGTTTCATGGTCTGTGCATTTCTTCCACCTTGGTGTCGACCAATAATGGCAAAAAATACTTTTTTTGCAACATGTGTCTGCTTGTATATTCAGAAGGCATTACCTGCCTTCACAGCTTCAATATCAGAAATCAATGTCCTGGCTAGGAAAATCCCAAAAATCTAAAAAGGCAAAAAAACAAACCATTTGTGAGATGAAACACTTGTAATGTACCAGTCTGCAAGATGTTTCTAAAAAAATCAGAACCAATTACCATTAGTCATTATTGCAGAAGGGGAGCCTACTTCTTATGTGCTCCTATTACACTGTACTGATGTCAGCACAACTACTGTGAATAAAGAAACACATTCATAAAGTGTCTCTGGGTTCAGGTATCATTTCATAGCCAAGACCATCTGTCAAAGCAGGGCTATTACTAAAGTAATAAAGGGAGCAGAATCTCCCAGAAGAAAAAACTCATGAGATCCTTTCACGTAACACTTCAGGAGAACTCAAAATAATAAGCAGCTTCTGGATGCTGTGGAACTGGAAGACATCCACTTCACATCTTCTAACACTCACATTTACCTACTGCAAAAGTTACAAACCAAGAATTTTCATTCACTGCACAATTTTGGACAATCCAGTCAATTTCCTGATCATTTTTCTTAGACACATACAGAATGTACAGAATGACCTGTACTGAATTAAGGGTCTTGTCACAAACAGTAGTGAGAAAAGTCTCAGATTATTCCGAGACACTTATATTTCAAATTTTAATATTCACTCAAGTTCTCAGGGAAATATTCCTTTACAAATTGAAGATAAATTATTAACTCTGCACATTTCCTAAAGCATTCTTAGGGGAAAAAAACAAACAAACAAACAAGCTGGGATGAAGTTTTGGAAAAGTCAAAATATTTGTTTTATAAGTAGTCAAGTTATGTCCAACTCTCAATTCCACTATGAAATGGTTTAATGCACAAGAAAGACCCACAAGAAGTGACTGTGAAAGTAGTTCCACAGAGACTCGTGACACGAACAAGACCACCACCACGGGTTATTGCCAGTCAACATACTGCCAAAGAATCAGGCTTCATATCTTGAACGTTCTCCTAACTGAAAGTGTTGTTCTCAGGACAGCATCACTCAAAGCCATGGAAGAACATCACTAGATGGTGATAAAATATCAGAAACCAAGCAAAGGGCAGTATTGCCACAGCTGGGAAAAGGTAATTTGCCAGCACTCTCTGCTCAACTATTTTCAGCTAAGTGAAAAAAGCATTCTGTGGCATTTACAAGTTTGTTTTCCCACTGAAGTGAAGCAGGACTGTATCAAAGAAAGGTAGGTGTAAACAGCTGCCACGATGAGAGCAGGATCCACCTTAAAGAAGTAATCTGCTGTGTTTTACTATTTCCATTCTTTTTCGTACATGTATCAAGCACCAGCAAGGTACTGGAAATCAGCCACAGCAACTACACCTCGTTCTGCTATCATCACATTTGCAGCCTGTTCACCAGTTTCCCTGCTCTGCCATTCTCAACTTCTGGATATACATGAGATATATATTCATGATATACACCACTTAAAGCCAGCTGAGTGGTAACTTTATCATGAAGGACAGAGCTATATTTTAGTCATTTCACATTTGTGATCGAAGGCTGTGGTTCGGACCTACTGGAATAAATAATCAGAAGATGTCCCCTCCATCACAGCACATTGAAATGTAAGAAATATCATTGTATCCTGTTTTATATAATAATCACATTATAGTTTTCAATACTAATAATTCATCACAATAATCAGATACTGCGTGTATTATAATTGCATTGTATTTTTATAATGACCTTCATTGCTTTGAGGAATGTAATTTCAACAGAATTAGTTTGCATCAGTCATTTCCACTTAAGTCCTCATTCCTATAATTATTTTTTTGCCATAATATTCTCCTACCTTAAAAAAACAACCAAAACAACCCAGTGTCAAAATATTTCCTTCTCTCTATAACTACTTTACCTTCAGCAGGTCTGCATCTCAAAACTTTTTTCAAAGCAGCGTAGCAAAACCAACTAACCTGGAGCAATGAGATAGCTATGAAGACACCTGCAACAATGTAGATATTCCGGGGTAACCAAGCTTCGAGAGCAAGAATACATCCTTTGACAAAAATCTGATCATCCCATTGACTCTTGCTCTGAATGTAGAGAGGAAGAATAAAGAATATTACTTTTCTGTTCAGCTTTACTGTGAGATCAGTCAAACCCATGAAGCTAATCATTTGCCACTTATGCAGTAACGTTTTAACCGACTCCAGAAATAAATGTATTAAATCAGATTAAATCAGAGAGTGCTGGACATTCATGTTAGTATCTTCCTGCAAATCCTATTACTGGAATACTTTAGAATTAGCAGATAAACTTCAGAGTCAGATTATTAAAACTAGTAATTGAAATGCAAGTTCTCTCACTTTTTGAAGCACACCTTTCTGTCACTTGTTTTCCCCACCCTCCCAAATTACAATTTTCCTTTAAACAAAGGAGAATTTGTAGCTCACTCTGCTTGTGGCGTGATGTAGCACAGTCAATTAGTTCCCAGAATTTTAAGCTGACACATCTATCAACAATTCCCCCATTTTTATAGGTTTTCCTATGCAGGCATAGAACATGACAGACAGCAAGATCCCAGCACCTTACCTTCTTTCTGACATCGTAGCCACACTGGGTATTCACAACTTTTTGCTGCAAAGCCAAAAAAGATTTAAAATCAATTGAATTCTACTCACTCTAGTTCACAGGAAGTCTTGTAGATTCACAAACAATTTGGGATTGACAGAGCCAAACCTTAAGAAGCATTTTTAGTAAAAATAAGCAAAGTACTAGCAGAAGACAGAAAAGCAATGACAAATCAGAGACGTATAATTGCAGGAAAACATCCTCCACCAGAAGTCTCAGCTTCTTGTATTGTGTGTCTTTCAACTAGCAAGGACTTTTTAATATGAAGTGTAGCGACTGTACTGCCAGCAAACAGAGAAGACACCTGCATTTCCAAGATCAGCTTCGTGTTCCCTATTTCACATCACACACTGAGGTAACAACAAAGGTACCAGGCTGATTTGTTTACACCTGCAGTGGAGAAATAGGCCTTTCAACTCCCTCCTTTCAAGTGGTAGACAGCTTGCTATCCCCATCACTTACAACTGGTAACAGCTGCAAGCTACTTGAGACCCCTCAGTTGACAGTTCAGTCTCAAACACAACCCACACCTAGTTGTAAAGAAAAAAATACCCTAGCTGCAGATCCCAAGTAGGAAGACCATAAACATCTTGCAGATGACAAGTGCACACAACCCAATGACAGTATTTATCTCCAAGATGAAGAGAGTCCTTTTATGACTTTTTTTTCTCTGTACAAGACTTAGGAAAACATATGTATTACACATCTGGAGCATAAGTTACACAATACAGTGTGAGTAATATTGAAATATTAGGAGATTAAATATTAAAAATGTATTTAAACATACTTATTTCTCCTTAAATACAGCACCAGCAACAGAAAACGTTGCAGTGGAATAGGAGTGCTACAAATTAAAGTAGAAAATGATTACCATGTAATCTGAACATGGAATACTTCCCCGACAAAGTCTTTCTTGGGTGATTTCCAAGGCAATCAAAAAAGCCTTAGTATAACCTACCAATGGCTGGCTGCTCCTCACAAGGACTGCTCGCCTGGCTAAGCTGTAACTATTCCCACTCACACTATAAATGTTGTGTTTCTTTCTACCTCCCCGTTTTAGTTTCCGGTGACACAGTCAGATTTCTACAATTTAGTAGAGATCTAACCAGGAAGTACCTAAATCTTGCCCAAACCAGAACAGATGCAAATGCTTTAAGCCGAGTTTGTCCATGAGCACTTTAATAGCTGCTGATAAACCATCAGGAAATGGGAGTTACTCCTACTTCATTCTAACTAGAGCAAATACACTGCTTGGTGCTCTCAGGTCCTTAGAAAATAGGCAAAGGAGGCCAAGAATGCAAGGAAACAACACATGGGGAATAAGAAAATAGTATCAGCCACCAGTACTTGCAGACTCAAGCCATACAAAAAGAGCTTGCATTCCTGGTGACAATACATTTTCAGCTGTGTAATAGGCTGCCACATTTGGACCCTAAAAAGGATGGAAGGGCAACATGAAAAGAGTTTGTCTGTGCAAGAGTATTTTCTGATCATTCAGAAGAGCTTTTAAGGCCCTGGTCATCACACTTTATTCAGGAAGTCCTTCCTTTTGTAACTCTGCAGCGACATCAGAGCAACACAAAGCCAGGAAACAACTTACGGCAGGATCGGGTATGCAACAGGAAAAAGGAACACCGCACTTCTCACGACTTTTGCTTTCACTGCTGCAGTTGAAGTATATGTTAAAGTCCCAATCATCTGGACCTTGGGCACCACAGCAATGGTTCTGCAACAGACAAACAGACACTTAGTATTTTCATAGAATCATAAGGGTTGGAAAGGACATCTAGGATCACCAAGTCCAACCTCCATCCTAACATCTCTGTCCATTACCCTGTAGCCTCAAGTGCTACTTCTGCTTGGGTTTTTTAACCGCCTCCAGGGATGGTGACTCCACCACCTCGCTGGGCAGCCTGTTCCAGTGCCCAACCACTCTCTCAATGTAGAATTTCTTCCTAATATCCAATCTAAACCTGCCCTGATGCAACCTGAGGCCATTTCCTCTCCTTTTATCATTAGTAATCTGGGAGGAGAGACCAACACCAGCCTTGCTACAACCTCCTTTTAGGTAGCTGTAGAGAGCAATAAGCTCTCCTCTCAGTCTCCTCTTCTCTAGACTAAACCACCCCAGTTCCCTCAGCCTCTCCTCATCAGGCATGCTTTCCAGACCCCTCACCAGCTTCATTGCCCTTCTCTGGACC
>JANHFX010023987.1:0-26594 GCA_027560015.1 Chloroceryle amazona | reverse complement strand
AGCTGTTCTAGTTTCCTTTTCTAATCACTAAGTCTCTCTCCCTTACTCCTTTTCTCTTCCCCTTTGGGGAGGGAGGGAGGTTAAAGAGAGCGTCTGTTGGGTCTTAGGGGCTGCCCTGACCCTAAACCACGACAAGGAAGCAAAAACTTTTCTAGTTACAAGAGATACAAAAGATGTTAAGTGAAACATTTTGAAGGAAATAAACAAGACAGTGCCCTAAATTAATTATCTCATTCCACCACACTCATCTCCCTAAAGATGCTTCTGCCTGTGCCATCTGCAGGATGGAAAGAACTCTTGAAGTACAGGCTGCCCT
The DNA here is from genome assembly GCA_027560015.1 of Chloroceryle amazona. NCBI lineage: Eukaryota > Metazoa > Chordata > Aves > Coraciiformes > Cerylidae > Chloroceryle > Chloroceryle amazona. The sequence goes on along the minus strand of JANHFX010023987.1, from coordinate 26,278 downwards.
TTACAACAGCACCTGGGTTTCCTACTGGTGTACAGAAAGGAAGTCTGATACCTTAAGTCAGTGTCAAAAAACTCCAAGAATAAAAGTCAGCCTTTAAGTCACTTAGTGACTTTCAGCCACTTAGAACAGTGAATGAAGAGTTCAATTCTACATGCTTAACTTGCTTTCCACCTTCTTTTAATTTTTGTAAGTATTATGCCACCAGATCAACTGAAGTGTGTTGGTAACAGGGTAAAATTGGATTGTCTTAAAAAAAAATAAAATCTCTAATATAGCCTATTAACAAATGCTAAAGTAGCTCCTGTTTTGAGATACATCAGCATGGAAACTACAAAACACATCCCAAGACAGAGCTGATTTCTTATAATTAAGTTCTGTAAACTTACTTGATGCTGATTGTCACAGTATCAGACTGCCACTGATGAGAACATAAGTCACATGCACATACCTTTAGCCAGTTTACACACCCCTGTATACAAACACAAAGATAGCACTCTAAAGAATAAGTACACTTAGCCACAGAATAAGTTAGGGCTGGGAAAGACCTGCTTGACACAGAGGAGCCCAAAACCAGACATGGTACTCCAGATCCAGCCTCAAGTGCAAGCAATATTGTTGGAAGAAGCCCCCCCCTCAATCACTGGCCACACTGATGCTAATATAACCCAACATGCTGCTGGCCTTGATAGGAGGGCACATCTGATAGTCAATGGGAGGAGCTCAAGGTTGCTGGGTTCCCCCCCCCCAGCTACTTGCTAGGCAGTCAATCAATCCTCAGGTATACTGATGTACAGGGTTATGCCATCTAAGGCACGGTATTTGCATTTGTGCTTTGTTTTGTTTCTTTAATAAATCTTTCATAAGATTCCTGTCAACTCATTTCTCCATGCTCTTGAGCTCCCTCTGAATAACAGTCATGCTTTGAAGTAGACTGACTGCTCCCTCTCTGTCTGTTATTAGCCATGAACTTGGTGGAATGAAGTTTGGCTGACTAACCTCTAGTTTCTCAGGTCTTCCTCTGTGTTCTTTTTGAAATAGTTTTAGCAATAAAAAGATTTCCTGGTGAGAGGGATCAGCATTATTCACCTTGCTTTTATTGCTTCTAACAGTTTACAATATAAAATTCACTTTCTCTTAGTGATTTTTGCAATATCTCTTGGGTGACAGATACTAACATCTATCCAGTTTTTATTATGTAGACTTGAAAATATATGTAATTTAACTTTTACATGACTGCTCAAATTAGCAAAACCCTGTTAGAATATTATAAGCACAGGCCAATTAGATACATCAGTTAAAGAGACTGGACTTAAACAGGTAACACAAATCAGAATAGGTAATATTTTCAACATTTCTCACAACACAGCATTCTCATTTTGATATATTATCAGCCAAAAGAGAAGCACTGGATTTATATCAAAAGACTGCTGAGGAATCAATCTCAAGTGCAATTTTAGGGGAAAAAGAACAAGACAAGTAAAAACAGAAGAGACCCAATGTACTTTATGCTGCACTAAGACACAGGATGCTCAAAACTCTTCCACTGCCTGTAGTTTATCTTTGGGTTTACCACTGCAGCACAGCATCTGGAATGTTTTTCTCTTGCTTCCCATGTATTGCTCACCAAGATGTTTATCTGCAAACAGGCAGATCCATACAGGCACTGTAGCTGAAGAACGGCACTAGTATGAAAGACTGTCCACATAGCACAGAACAGACATGAAAAAGAATGTCCAGATTTCATAAGCCATTCAGAAGTTCAAAACCACAGGAAAAGCTTTGAAGTACTTAATTGCAAGACAGGACAGAGAACATAAATATTTCAGGAAAAAAAGTAAGAAATAAAGACAAAAAGAGCCTGTCTTTGCCTTTTAGTAACTTCAGTGTACCATGAAGTCCATTTGGCAAATGGAGGTAGCTGCGAACTAGTTATTTCCGACGTAGATCCTACGTGCTTCTTTACAGAAGATAATGTCTGAACATGAGAGAATACAAATTCAAGACAGGTTTAACACCATCCTAAAGGGTTGGAAAGAAAATCCTGTTTTAACAGCAGAATGGAATGTAAATACATTTACTGTGTGGAGATGGACTGCTGATGATCTATCAATGTTACCACTAGCCTAGCTGTAAGAATGTGCACAGCCACACAGGGAGCAGGAAAGAGAATAGATACCTCAGCATTAAGATCATCATACAATTCTTTCATTTACAAGAAGTGGAGGAATCCTATGATGGTAATTAAAGTATCCCTACTCAGCAGCACAACTCAGTGAGGGCACCTGTCCTCCACTGTTAATTATGATGCAGATCTGAAAATTTGCTAGTAATTTTCACTTTTTCCTACTTCTTGCAGTCAGATTAAAGTCATGTTTTGACATTCATAAGACATGGATGAATCATTCATTTCCATACCTATATCACCTCCTCTCTTGTAAAAGGGGAACTCTTATAGGTACATGCCCACACAGACTTCCTCTGACTGAGGAAGTTACTCGGCTGAAAGAAATCTTGGTCAAAAAAAGCAAGTTATTCGGCTAGATCATGCTCCCCAGTTTTGTTCCTCTACCTGGAGAGACAGTCATTCAATCAGCTCCACGTGGAGTAACGTGGAAGACAACAGATATCCGTAAGAACAGAATACTTCAGAAAGATGGTTGTAAAGACGCATATTGGTTGGTTGTTTTCTTTTATTATAAAAAGAGATTCTTATTACATTCCTCCCAAATGTTTTTTTTTTTGTTTCCTAATAAAAAGACAAGGGTAGAGAAGTGTATTTCAGACAACATGCTTTCAGAAAGAGAAACAGTTCATAAGGACTATCCATAAAGATTAAATTTTCCCTAGCATCCAGCTCTTAGAAATTTAAAAAAAAGGTCTAAACATGAAGGGCCTCAGCTTAACACCTGATCAGGGACAACTAAACTCAGGTTAGATCATTTGAATAGAGGTTCCTGAGCTCAGATGCTACATTTAACCTTTGCTTCTTCCAGAGGAAGCAATTTTACTGGGCAGGAGAGGGCAGGCACCAAACAAAGACAGACCGGTCATTTCTACCCTTACCTTTTCACTCCATGCCCACAGACCAGCTGCAAGGAAGGCCACTCCAGCCAGCTAAAACAAAAAGGAAAAAAAGGTAAATTAGATATACCAATCAACACATTCTCATAACACTTAGCCAGTTCCACTGTTGCTCAAGAAAAAAAAAATACTGTCTATCATCTCAAACAATAATAATGGGACATTCTTCCCCATGAGTCAATCTCTGGCAAAAAGGATTTAGAGTGCTTTTATTACATAGCATTTTTGCATTTTATAAACTACTTTAAAAAAGTATTCCAAATTTGTGATTACTCAAGAAGCAAGCTACTAAATTAACAATTCCACACAGCGAGCAAGTGGGAATCATCCTTGTCCCAGTGACTTGCTCTAAACCTTTTGCCTGCACACTAATGAAGATTTCAGAATATCTAATGCATTTTGAGGTTATTCCCTCTTCACTCTTTTTGTAGTATCACCCCCAGACAGTAGCCATGTTTGACTCTTTGTAACTTCTCAATGTCAGGGCTCATTAGCCTCTTCTCTAATTAGATGTAGTTTGTCTGAATCCTTACCTTAAGCCCTTTTCAATTAAGCTGAAATAAAGGTCCATTCACTTACTTTCAATAAGCAACAAATCTAACATACAAACCCTACACCAATTCATATGTTTGTATAATGCAATATTTCTGAATTATATTCACTATAATTACATACATCCAAGCAAAGCAAGATATCCTTTATTCTAGTCTTTTATCTCCTTTCTCCATTCTCAGGCAGTTTGTCTTTAATACCTATTCAATAACCAAACTAAAATTACCTCTCTACAAACTGAGGGAAGCTCCCCCCCCATTCCTTACAACGGCATTCTACCCTGCTATGCCCATGTTACCCTAGAAGACATTGAGATGCTGGGGCACGTCCAGAGAAGGGCAATGAAGCTGGTGAGGGGCCGAGAGCACAAGCCTTAAGGGGACTGTCTGAGGGAACTGGGGTTTAGTCTGGAGAAAAGGAGACTCAGGGGAGACTTCTTGCTCTTTACAGCTACCTGAAAGGAGGCTGTAGTGATGTGAGGGTTGGTCTCTTCTCCCAAGTAAGAAGGGATAAGACAAGAGGAAACATCCTAAAGTTGTGCCAGGGGACATTTAGATAGGACAGTAGGAAAAATTTCTTCACCAAAAGGCTTGTCAAGCACTGGAACAGGCTGCCCAGGGAAGCGGTGGAGTAATCATCCCTGGAGGTATTCAAAAGACAAGCAGATGTGGTACTTTGGGGCATAGTTTAGTGGTGGACTTAGCAGTGCTGGACTCACTGACCTTAAAGGTCCTTTTCAACTTAAATGATTCTATAATTCTATATACAGGACTGAGGTTGCTCCCTCCCCAATCCAAGCTTCACACATATTGACAAGTAAAGCCCAACACCCAAAAAAATGCCTTGAAAAGGGGGCCCATCCCAGGCCATTCCCCACAGTACAGGCAAGATGCAAAAATGGGGTTCTCTGTTACAGTTACACAAGAAAACAGACGTGTAGATTTTCACTACTGCTGGGTTCACTGCCTGCTGGCCCTAAACTGCGCTCAGGGCAAATGAACTTGTTCTAGGTTTATTTTGCTGGGGGTCTTGGGGGAAAGGAGAGCCAAGAAGGGCTGCATTGTTCTTGTCGTTCTGTAAAAACTACTCAAGTGATGGTATTCACTTCTGTCTAAGCAGAAAGTACTACAGGCCACATTTTAGAGCTTAAGCACACAGACTAACTAACCAAAGCAACTGCTAATACATGGGAGAGTTACAAGTGGACAAAGTAGTAATAAATAAGTTATATTTCCAGATGTTGCTTAATAAGAGACAGCACAATGACTACTTAGAATAAGCTAAGAATTCAAGTAATGATTTATATCAAAGCACAACTCTAAGAATACTATTAAAAACCAACATGGATATAAACAGAGTATTTACCCAGATTACCCCTAAAGTCTTAACCCAGTGATTTTCAGATGAAGCAGCAAAATAGGAAAAGAAAAAAATAAAATCAGTAATCAAACTTCTTTGTGATTAAGTTACACAGTTGCAGGCAACTGATGCATCCTTCACCCTCTCTCATTTCAAGTGCTCCTCCAGGAATGCTGGGAGAAAAGTGAAGATAGCTGGCGTAATTTGCAGTAATCAGGGTAAATTACACAGCAGACACAGCTGGATCTTTGGGAAACTTGTTCTAAAAAAAAAAAATAATGACCAAAAAAAATGGGAAGACACACATCTTCCACTCTGTATCCAAACTAATACTGTGTATAGCACTGGGCTGTTGAATACCTAATACAGGGTGTCTCCAGACTGCCTTTCACTGTAATTACCACCTCCAGTTGTAATAGATTCGTCAGTAGATTTTTCACCAACATGCTTCATTCTCACCTCTGAACACTAAACAATCAAAAAGTGAGAGCAATGTTCATTTCACAAAACTACATGATTTTTGCAACTTTACACCCGTGCAAGCTATCTACTAGTAACCAGAATTTATCAGCAGAAAGAATAAACTTGGTCTCAGAATCAACGTGGATAAATCTAAAATTTAATTCAGCTAAGACAAAAGTGATTGATAGTTCTCACTTGAAACCACCAAGCCACATTAGCTTTTTTTTTTTAAGCGAAGAGAAGAGTGAAGTATGATGTACCTGCAGAAAAAACCCAAAGCCATCAGCCATTACATTTACAGGCACAATTATCAAGACAACCAGTTTGCAAGGAAGTAAAATGATAGTTATTTAATCAAATCAGATAATTTTGCTTTAAATATCATGTGCAAGATAATTTGAAGTATCTCATTGAAAACTATTGTAAAACACACCACAATGATAAAATTTCCTCAGACAGTAGCATGAGTGAGCAGACCCAATACAGTTTTACAGTGAATTAACACCGGGAAAATAACCCCTCTACCTCTCTTGCACAGAGGCATTCAAGTGATTGCTATGAGACAGCCCAGGGAACTGATCCAGCCTGAACTGAAATAAAAGTTTTAACCTTCATCTCACTGAACTAACTTGCCACCGAAAGTGTAACCAGTGTGAGAGTGAGCAAGCCAGCTATTTCAAACAAAGGCATTTTGAAATTCACCTTTCGCCAGAATCTGCGTGATGTGCAAGCACCAACAAACTGGCCTACTCCATTTACTTCTCTGCTAGAGTCACCAAGCCATAGACTGCAGAAGTTAGACAGAAACGTAGAGCAGCTCACCTGCACCCCTTGGAACAGGAAACTACAGCGAGTAATCAGCATTTGCTCATTTCCTGCTTTACAGCTGAAACATCCCCATTATTAAGATACTGCACTGCGCTGTAAGCTCTGCTCAGGAGACCTGAAACACTGACACCGACTCAGACACCATGCACAAGACCACTTAGCTTAAGCATTATCTGTTCCAAACCACACTTTGAATTCCTTTGACTCTGCTCTTAGAATCCCCTAATGAGGAAACAGGTCTCATTTGTTTCTCAAATCTAGGTTGCAGTTAAACATAATTCTTGCAAAACAACCCTTGCACAGAAACTGATTTGGGGTCAGTCTGTCTCCAGGTCTGATTAGCAGCAATGGTAATGCATTCCTATGGCACTCAGTTTTTCTAAGCACAAAACGTCACTCTTCCAGAGAGCACTTTCTCCACCCCCTGGACAATACTATTTCGTCCTGTAGCTCCACCCATGCTGAACCAATCAGCACTCTACAGCCCTTCCTTCCCACCCTTGTCTCTTCCCAGACTGTTCCTCTCCGGGTAAGGAAACCACCTGGTGCTGTGATTCTTTCCTTTTCCTAGTGCAGCTTTGCTGGTTTAAATGTTCCTGAAAAAACAAAACATGCTGTAAAAGCCCATGAAATTTTATGCTAGCCTAGGTCTTCTCTTTAAAAAAAAAAATATATATTTTTTTTTTACCTCCAAAAACCCCGAAAAGCCACACACAAAGCTACAGAGCATTAGAAAATAAATCAAGATGACAGAAGCTGAAAGCTAGTTTATCCTCTCCTCTCAATCCATCGGAGAGACAGCAAGCACACCCGCAGTCTGTGGCACTCTGGCAGAGCACACGTCCAAGCCTTCACTACCATAGCCACACCCTGGCTAAAATGCAATTCTGGGAACTACCCCAAAAAAAATCTTTCACCGGGAGACAAAGAAGGAAGCACCAAACCTAGGTGACTGAGCCACCAACTCGCATTTCCCAGGCCTTCTCAAGTGCTTCTAAAGAATGAAGACTTAAAGATTTCTAAAGGCTGATTAAATAATGAGCTTGAGATTATTAATATAGCCAAAATTGTCCTCTTTTTAGAGTTCACTATTGTGTTCTCCCCCATCTATGCAAACTCTATTTGAAACATGACACAAAGGGGAAAAAGTAACCATGCACTACAAAGTTTAAATGTTCTGTAAACCACTGTGGCACCATATGATTTAAAGTTTAGACAGTCACCGATATTATCTTTACAGCTACAGCGGGGAAGTCAACACACATCTTTAGGAAGAGTGACAGAACAACAAATGCAAGTCTTTATTTGCGTGCAAATTACATGACTCGTGAATAAACTGTGCCATGAGTTAAGATATGGGCAAAAGGCTGTCTGCACACCTATGTAAATACCTCATTATACAGTGGCCATCCTCGCTAACACAAACACAAACCGAACTCCTACAAGCACCTGTCCCGCAAGCCAAGGAAAGCGATTCAAGACTAAGATTTCCCCCTTAAATGCTGCTTTTTCAAATCAGTTACGTTTCCCTTCTGATTTTATACTCCTTCAGTACTTAAGGCACAAAGAAAATTCACTCTGTTCTACCCAGGATGGATTTGTCCAATTAAAGAGATTGCTAAGACTAGTCATCCCAGGCAGCAGGATGTCATAGGCTCCTGAATCACTGTGTCAGCTGAATGACTCATGCATTGCCCACAGGAGCGTCTACCCTCCCACTCAGCATTTGCATAGCTTGTTCTACAGCTAAAGCTGCCGAGCACTTATCAAAGAAGTGCATTTGTACATAATTTACCAGGTCAGTCTGATAATAACTTCTCAGCAGAAGCCTCGGACCATTTGTTGAGCAAGCTAGCAAGACTACTAGCACCTGTTCAGAAAAACAATTCCTCCAAACAACAGATCAGCTTAAAGACAAGCTGCATTCCAAGTTCTCCTCAATTTTTCTGCATCTCTTTAGAAATTGTTCTTTTAGGAAGAGAAAAATCATCAGATCTTCATTAATCCCAGGAGAATGCAGTAAAAAAAAAAAATCTTGATAGTCTTCCCAGTAAAACTAAAATATTTCAGTTTTTAAAGAATAACAGACACACTTCATGAGAGATCAGTAACAATCCTAATGTATTAATGAACAAAAGGGACTGGCAGTTTCTCACATGCCCCCAACTGTCTGCAGAAGCACACCCGCCCAGTTACCAAGTGACTTCTCCGAAAACCAGAACAGCCTGACAAATATTACTCCTCACTGCATAGAATCAAAATAGCTACAGAGCTGGCTGCCTTTGAGCATTTACTGTTTGACACACGAGGCCATGATGGGAATCCACAACTGCTAGAGAGGGAAAAAAATAGTCACTAATAAACATTTGCACTATGGCAATAGTGTGGTAAATTTACTCTTACTGGAAATATGTTCCTACACAAACCACACACATCTTTTCTGCCCTGTTATCTTACAAGGATAAACTCCCCTGTGTCTCGATGCTACAGTATCACAATAAAACTTTTCACATTAAAACAAGAGGTGGTGACAGTAGCAAAAAGTTCCTTGTTTTTCAACAGTGAATACAAACCAACAATATCCAAACATTGTAGTCTCAGTATTATCTGGCTTTCTAACATTTTTATTAGGTTGAAGACAACAGAAAGTTTATTAATAAGATCACAAGACACTCAGCTCTTCTCTTTGAGCAGTGATTTCCTACCCTATGGGTCTTGCTTTCAACAGAAAATTGGGCCAGATCACCTCCAGAAGTTACAGCAAACCTAGACTTTTCTGTGATTTGAAATGCAGAGTTTTGTCCATGATAGATACAGCTTTCAAAAAAAACCTTATTTTCTACCTTAAATAGTGCCAAAGCAGTCAAAATGTACAGAAAGGCCAACCTACCTTACCAGAAGTTTATATGGGTTAAGCAAAATACCATTGACAAGGTTCTGCAGCCTGCAATTTATGTTCAGATACTAAACCTCTTTTTTTTTTCTGAAGTTACTTTTTTTTTACTGTTACAATTTTTTACTCAAGTTTTTACTGAGGTTAATACATATTTGGGTAATAATTCTGTATACCTTAAATTTCAGGTAGTGAAATGTTGACATGGTTTAAGGAATCACAGTAAAAAAATAAATTTAATATAGTCTTCTCTAGCATGACTTATCTGAGATCAGTAGACACGATCAGGAGGGTTGATTTTTACTCTTAACTTAAGCAAGTTCCTTGAATTACATACCATACTATATTTCTTCATATTTGACCATTTCAGCTTCCAAAGGAAAAAAACAAACCACCACCAAAAAAGAAACAACAAACAAACCCACAAACAAGCAAAGAAAAAAGAACCAACCCACACACATAAACCACCACACATCTTTAGAAGAGGCTATCTGTACTAGAAAATATTTCAACTTTGCATCAGAACATGAATCCAAGCTGTCCCCTGGATTAATGCAAGTCCCTGTATCTGCACTCCTCCACGATTACCCACAGCCCTGGTTTTGCACCCTTTTTAAATTCACAATTCTAAATAAATATTAGAGAGGCTAGTACCTAGCTAAGTGTTTCAAGACAGTATGAGGCAATTTTGCTGCCCACAGAGCATGACATTTAAGAACTTGACTATATTGCAGTGCCAGTTGTTGACACATCTCTGGGGCAGTTCCTTTCTTCTCCTCTACATAGTGTATGTACAGCTACTCCACCCCAACACAGAGAACAAAGAAGAGCTGAAAGGAGATATTTGAAGAGACTTCTCTTAACAGGAAAACAACATAACACATCACTTAAGCAAGACAGCTTTAACCTTTGCCCAAACACAACCATTTAACAGCCTCCATCATTCAAAAGATAGAGGCCTTGTCAGCAACAGTAGTGACCAGACTACTTTCTTTTGACAAGTTCTTTAATCAGATCTTTCATTTCTCCATTAAAAAAGAAACCAAAACAAGAAACCACTTTTATCTGCTCCTCTCCTTTATCTTCACTCAAAAGGTATGATAGGAAGAAGGGGCAAGGAAGGGAAAGACTGTGAAGAATAAGTATCCATATAATTTTCAGTAATTACTTTCTCACACTGGACAGACTTCTTCAATACCAAAAAACCTGGGACATACCATATATCAGCTTCCTGCTTCCAGGTAAATATTTCAGCCTGTTTTCTTGAACAGAAGAAGTTAGTTAATAAAAGTGAGGTATGTCTAAACTATTTCAGTGTCCACATTTTTTACTCACCCAGAAGACAATATTGTAGCTGAAGAGCAGGTATTTGTACCAACAGCTGACTTCTGCATTAGAATATCGGTAATAGTGCATCTTCTACAGCACAGCGTCTGCACAGAAGAGAAAGAATGAGAAGCATTAGAAGATGAAGACTACTCTTCCCAGATCTCTCACTTTCTGTTGAGAAGGAGACTACAGTAAACTGTACCATATGCCATTCGAAGATATGTTCAAAGTCAGCTCAGAAACTTCTGCTGACCCTAAACTCCCTCTAAGTATTCGCTGCTTAATAATCCTATCTTCTTTAAGGACCCTTATGAGGGAACGGGGAGGGACATCCAAAAAGGAAACTAGCGATACAGTCAGCCTAGGAAGATCTGCATCATCAAGCTGACATTCATCTGCTTTCTTGCTCCTTCAAAACAATTTTGCTTACAGGGACAACCGCTTGGACTTATGCAAAAGACTGAGCACACACCCTGTGGATTGTACATCCAACAAGCCAACTAACAAGGTGTTAGAAGTGGCTACCTGGGAAAACTTAGCATCTACAGATTGCTAAATACAACAGGCAGTTGCACTCTGTCTTTTCCATACTTTAATATTTCTTCACCAAGGCAGTACCCTGTAAGAGGTTTTATTCTCAGGAACAAGAGCCCCACCATTAAAGAGCTGATCTGCTCTGCAGAGTTCAATTTTCTTGCTTCCTCACGTATCCTTGAGATAAGGTTCAACTGCAACTGTTGCTCAAATATTTCAGAGAATTACAGCTTTTCAGAGTCTCATGACTAAACCACCCATGCAGAAATGCCACACATAAGGGGAAAAAAAAAAAAAAAAAAAAAGAGGACAGGCTGTTAAATTGAGATCCAGAGCACGGAAGACAAAGGACTTGCACAAACCTCGCATTCTAGAGAGCTGACCGCACAAGTGCTGCCTATGACAGATAAGCAGCAGTTCTACATTTCAACCCTCCACTCTTGAGGTAAATGTTTTCCTCCCATAAGATGTCAGTGAAAGGCTCTTAACAGGGAAGCAAGCACAGAGAACTTTCACACACCTCACAGCTAGGAAAGACTTGAAGGACTACGCTGATAGGGACATTCCCAGGCAGCGTGCAGAAAACAAGCCTACCAAGCAAAGTCCGAACCCCCCACACCGTGGAACAGACAACTGAAGATCTACACCGCATCCACAGCTGGGAGGAGGGAAACTACTTTTTTTTTAGAAGGCAATCTGTACCTGGGTGTAAAAGCCAATCCCACTGAAAAAAAGAGAAGTGAATACCTGTGAGCTTTGAGAAACCCATTAAAGCAAACAAACAGCTTGCTATAGCTTTTAAGTAGAATACTGATTATTTACAGGACAATCATGGACTACTACCATCAACATCTTACTGGAGCAGCTTATTTTTTGAATTCTAAAGACAATATTTCAAGCCTTGCCTTAAACTTTTATTTTTTTTCCCCTGAAGCTGAAACAACACACACAGAGATCAAGGACAGACAGCAGACATCTCCAGCCCGTGAGACTTTGATTTTTCCTTCCAGAGCTCTCCTCATGCCAGGCTTGGCTTCCATCCAGAAGCAGAGTCCCTCCTTGGTCCAGACATTCCCCATCCCTCTTCAAGCACAATCAGAAAGTTTCTTTGCTGCCCAACCAAATGGAAATAATTTTCATAAAAGCAGAGGCCATGTAGAAAATCTAAGGACAGTACATTCTGGTAGAACACTCAATAGCTTTAAGTAGTTATGGAAACAACTGGAAAAATCATGCGACTTGGCATGACGAAGTAACGGACAGAGAAGAATTTCTGCTTTTTTCAAGCTAAAATGGCCTGTGTGTGCATAAGAAGAATTTTCAGATCCTACTGAAAGTTAGCAGCTCAAGACATACTGATTCACTTGACATGAAGAAGATTTGATTTGCATATAATAAAGCCAGACATCACCTAAGTAGCCTTCATGCATATGCTGCCTATGCGGGTTGCTTCAGATGTACTAGAGGTGCCTGTGGGTAGCATATCCAGATAGACACAGTACCAACAGAAAAGTCATTAAACAAAGGACTTACTCCCGATTCCATAGAAGATGGAGTAAAAAATTCCATACAGAGTAAAACTGAGTTAAGTCAGAATTAAAAGATTTTTTCCTCAACAGCCCCTGTAGTACAACACACAAAATTAACTACCTAGCTGGTTTCAGAGAAGTGGCAGTGTCTGAAGGAAGATTAAAGGATATATTGCACATTCTTACAGAGACAATAACTGCAAAACGTGAGGTGAACATTCACCATTAACACCCGAGCTTGGTATTTCCACAGTTCAGGTGTTTACTTCCATACAGTTTTAACCAAATACTGAAAATAAGTTCTTTTGCCTTCCAAAGCCTCTCTTTATATTTAGGTTCTAATGCTCACAGTTCATTTACAGCAAAAGACACTTTTTTTAAGACAAAGAAAATTGTACTTTATGGCAGTACACACAATGATGGGAAAGGACTTTCCTAGAAGTGACCCAATCATATACATAAACTGAGTTTTGCAACATACATTCCTAAGAAGTAGACGACTTTGTTTCCTCATTCCCTAGTACAGCTTTAGTTGCTGACCTCTTCAACCCATCCACCTACACAGAAAACATTTAGGGTCTTACTACTATGAGACATGACAAAACTTATTTAGAAGCCTGCAACTAAGAGAATACAAGAGAAGGAACAAATGTTTGGTGTTCTCAGCTTCTTGATTTGAGTCTCTATCTCCAAAGAGCAACATATATTTCAACAGTCAATAGTCGTACACTTGTCCACCAAGTTAGTAAGTCTGATGGGTCTGAGAAGAGAGGGAAAAGGAGGATACTAGGAGGCAACAGCAGAAATCCACTAATTTGAGTAGAATCAGAGACTCTATTTGCATCAGTGTAAACTGCTATTACAGCAATACACTGGCTGCCAGTGCAAACACTCTCCAGATGCAGGCACACTGAGGCCTCCATCCCTGTTCTGCCTCCCCTCCCGTGAAAAATCAGACAGGAGCAGTAGTTGTAAAATGCAAATACTATTAATATGAAACACTGCTTTTGCCACTGCTACCACTTTAAAACAGGAGGCCAGTGGCCTTTAGCTAGCACATAATTAGATTCCATAAAAATGGTGGTGTACTAGACAGAGGCTTAAAATAGAATCGGAGGCAGATAGGCAAGCATACCATTTCAGAACCTAAAACACATAATCCTAAGGCTTGCTTTTTGTTAGGTTGCCCTCCCTGGCACTGGGACTTGTATCCAGCTGTCCAAGTCCCAACTTCAGTGAAACTATTCACAGGAACAAGAGCAACAAAAAAAACCCTACTGATATGTACCACATCCCACTACCTCATGGTTTTGACCATCGGTTTGTAAAACATTTCTCCCCACTTCCTCATACAACTGTCAGGATGTCCCAGACAATACCAATCACAGCATTTTTACAGAATGAAAAAGCAAAACTCTTCTTTTTATACACTGGTTTTAGTTTTCTTTTTGTCAATGCTCTGAGGTGACAGGGGGGCTACTACTACCAGTACTGGTTCCTTGTTGAAAGAAGCTGAACTACAGCAGCACATAGCTCCCAGACAGATGTTACCTTCTGAAACATCTGCCTACAGTAAGAGGAGATTTGACTGACTCTTTGTTTATCCTCATCAGGAGTCTTTCAGTTCTTCTTGACGGACCACCGAACACCATATGGAGCAGTATAATCACTTCTGGTGTGGGAGTGACATTCTGACATAAAAAAATCTAACACGTAGGTGTCTGACTTCTTCTCCTAACCCTACAAATAAACAGACCAAGCAATCCACTCAAGCCCACACTGCCACCTTCCCCATGTTTATACTAAAAGCAGTCATGTTTCCTAACACAGGAGGCATCTGTTACCAGTCTAGAAATCCGCTACATCAGTATTTAATTTACATTGCAGGCTACATAACTACGGTTAGGCAACACTACAAAACACTTGGAAGATTAAAGTAGTATGTGGGCAGCACAGACTAGTAACTTTCTCTACTGTGTTTCAGACAGAGCAAGGCGCATTGTGTCAGCTGACAGTTATCACCCACTCATAACAGGAATTTCTAAAAACTGAAATACAGAGCACTGCTGCTTTGGTAGAATATATAATTTTGTCTGAGTGTTTACAGCTTTAGTGAGGAGAAAAAACATGTAGTTGGTCATCAACAGGCTACTGCCATTTCCAAAGCATTTATACACCACAGATTCTACTCTCAACCTTAAAAATGCTACAGCACTGATATTTACCGTCTAGAGATTTTAGCTCTCATAAAACAAAAGCTGTGATATATTAAATAATCTAATTTGGATATGCAAGGAAATCCTCACAAAGACGACATGAAATCTAGAAGAAGAACAACTCAAACATTAATGCACGTCTCTAGATCTAGTTCCACAAATTCTTTTGACCCTCAGGAGGCATTAACTTTACAAGGCAGGCTTAAGTCACACTGAGGTTCCAGATTCAGCCAGTACTGCCACCATATGTAGCCCTGATCCCCTTCCCTGCCAGCCTACACCAGCAGAACGGACTACACCACCCTTGGTGCTAACACAGTGAAATGGATGAAGCTGGGGGAAACAGACACAGAAGAAATAAAAAAGAAAAAATATTTTTTTAACCTGTTGGCTGCTCCACCCATCATTCATCAGTACAAAGCATCGAGTCTATATGAAGCTGGTGAAACAAAAAAACAAAGTCAAATGAACGTACTGAGGAGCAAGAATATTTTTAACATACAGCAAGAGATGCACTTTGGCCTATTGCTTGTTTTGATAAGAGTACTTAATTTGATTACTCCATCAACACCAACTCTATATCAAAAAGCATCAGTTCATTCATTCAAGATATGGTGCCACTAAAAATAACTGTCATATTCTTTGGAGGTGCTCAATCAATCGGGTTTGGGGTTTTTTGTGAATTGACCATGGATAGTTCAAAGATTTTCTTAAGCCCTTCTGAAAATGGAGCAACCAGGAGGCACCCACAGGCTGCTCTTTCCACATCCCAGAGAGAAGCTGACCATCAAGAGTCTTAACGTTCAGTACAATATCAGGGTGCCGGGCATCAAATCTTCACATTTAAGGACTGAGCTGGTACAACACAAAGGCAAGAAAACCTGATGGGATTTAGAGCTCTTACAGGCTCATCTGTTCCTGGAAACAGAGATGGCAGCCCTGCCGATGATTCTGGAACTCCCTGCAAGCACGTGCCATTTTTTTTTTTTGCAATTCTGTCTCCAAGGAACTCTGACTGGGGTCTCACAAAGAAAATACAAGCTTCTCTTAAGGAACAGAAGTAAAATATTTACTACTGCTGCTGTACAGAAAAGCAGAGAAAAAAACCTGCTCATTCTTAGAGGAAACTTGAGATTTATTCAACAAAAGGGTTTGGATGGTGGTTGTTTGTTTTTTTTTTGTTTGTTTTTTTTTGGGTTTTTTTTTTTTTTAACCTGAAAGACTCATGATACAAAACAGATACTGCTAACAGGTTATCCTTGTTTTACCAGGAAAATAATGGCAGATAACGGAACTCTGAACTCAATGCAAAACATGACCAAAGACAGACAGATTTCTTAAGACATCATATTTTGGGGCTCTTATTTTTTGTAGTATGCTGAAGACTCTAAGTATTAAGACCATTTCAAGCACAGGTTGTTCCAATACAAAACTACAAAACAACCCCTCGGAGCAGACGCAATCCCCTATACAGGGGCAGAATTTAGGTTTCAGTGACCAGGCTTTATTCACTATGGTACAAATTGCAACTGAAGAAAACTTACAAGGAACATTAAGTCAGTGTTCCCAAACCTAAACCAAGGAAGCAGTGATTCAGAATAGCTCTACTTCAGTTCTACAGACAACTCACACTGA
This sequence comes from Chloroceryle amazona, assembly GCA_027560015.1. NCBI lineage: Eukaryota > Metazoa > Chordata > Aves > Coraciiformes > Cerylidae > Chloroceryle > Chloroceryle amazona. The sequence continues at coordinate 9,860 of JANHFX010023987.1, read as the reverse complement.
AGTTAAGTATGTGCTTCTGGCCAAGATGCTACTTTTATGCGGATGAGTTGCATCTGAAGTACCGTGTAAAAGTACTCCAAACTCAGACTAACACTCAGAATGTAGACACCTTAGATTCTGAAAAAATAATCTACATGGGCATCAAGCATCAGCATCTTTTAACCTCTTCTGAGCTGCTCGCTTGACTAATATCACCAGTACTTCAGAATAAAAGCTCTACACTGCACAACTGTAATTCGAGGAGCTATTCAAGCTATCATTCATGGACTATTTTCAACTCCACTTGATTTCTTAAACTAAGAGAAATACCCTAAAGGAAGACTTTGAAAAAGGTGATCAGAATTAGGGATCACTCCCAAAGCAATTAGAAAGCAGTGACAGAGCACAACAGCGTCTGTAAGCATTTCACTTTTCACCATTCTTCACACGGAAGCTACCAATATATATAGTTGTCTGTCCTTGCTTTCACACGTTAAAGTCTTTATATCTACTTAGCTATAAAAGTTACTAGTAATGCTAAAAAAGAAAAAAGGAAAAAAAGCACACAAAAAAACCCCAAAACAAAAACCAAACAAACTTCACAAAACAAATGCAGCTCCAAAAATGCTATATTTTCATTCATACAGAAACTGGTCAGAATGAAAATCACTGACACTTAGAATGCAAGTTTTGACCGTGTAAATTCAAACTGCAAATATTTTTAGTTATTGACACTGAGGACACGTACAACTCTACTCAGCTGCCCACAGAATTTTACCAGGTTTATGCAACTTCTGCTTCACTGACCTCAAATTCATTGAGGTGATAAGTGAACAGGTAAGAGACTTTCTGCTTCGACATACAGCAGCGCCTGACAAAGGTACCAACTAAAAGGCACGGATCTCTTACATAATTCAAGGGAAATGTGCTCAAAGTAGCTGAATGCAAATGGCATATAGTCCATATTCTGACTTAAAGCAAGAGACAGCACAGGAAGCAGAAAGCAAAGGAAATGTCACAAGTAAACAGAGTCTAAAAGACAGTCATTTTCTCAATGTGAGTGGAAGAGTGAAAGACAGTAGAAGACAGAAGGATCTTTTTGTAAGCTGTCAGGCTCTTTATTAATATTTAAGAATTGCGTGCAACAGGAGGAGTACAGGATGTAGAGCTTGACTGACCTTATCCTCAAAAACACTACAGGATCACTCCTGTTCATGCAAGTTAAAACCCATTCGGATTACACCAGAATAAGCAAAACCAACTCTAGACACTGTCACTACAGTTCAACGGATGGCTCATTACCATCTTGGGAAAGTTCGGGAAAATTCTTTCACATCTATGAAAACTTTCTTTAGCAAAGCTATTGACCAGTTTCACCTGAATAGAAGCTTGCCTGTGTTGTAACTTTCTTAGTATACAGAAACCACAAGCTACATTTTCCTTCTACTTCACAGAAAGTTCAGGTATTGTGAAACATATAGAAGCGTGTTAGTCATTCTCACCGAGAGTTTTTTCACTTCAGGGAGCAAGGCCTGTCAGAACAAGCAGCCAGAGTAATCTCAACTGATCAAAACTCCCCAGCTGTTTTCTGCAACCTCTCATGAGAGCGGATACATGCGCATTCCCTAGAACATCAACAGTACCAAAGCAAAACTCAAGGTCTCCAATTAAAGCAAGCATGTAATTTGACTCCCCCCCCCCCCCGCCAACAGAAGGTTTTGGAACCCTTACAAAGTAAATATTTTATCTGAGGAGCCAGAACTTCCAGTTTGGGAAATTATATTTCTTTAGGTTCTCTTATTGTTGGATCGCTATCTGATACACGCTTGTCTGCTCCCTCGCATACCCCTATACAGACCAAAATGTTTCAAGAATAAAATGGGTCCGCCCTTTGCCATGCTACTTTATATCACAAAAGTCAAGTCACAACTCCGAGTAGAAAAGACAGGAAGCTGCCAACTTTCTTTGCTGACAAATCCATTCTTTCTTCAGAGGACATCCTACGCTTATACGCATCGTGGCTTTTCTCCATTTCCAAGAATGCCACTTGTTCAAGTCTAGTTACGTTTTAGAAATAAAAAGTATATCCCTTTATTTTCTTTTTCATAAGAGGAAAACAGAAGACTGATTATGGCAACTTACACTAAAGAAATTATGAGCAAATAACTTCTTTTGGTTTTCATTGCTGTTTGGGGCTTGCTTGGTTTTTTTTGGTTGTTCATTTTGGGCAGGGGTGGTGGAGTTTGTTGGGGTTTTTTGGGTTTTGGTTTTTTTTTGGTTTGTTTTTTTTCTTTCCTTAAACCATTCCTTGGTTTGGGTATAACACACAGCCAGTGCACATCCACACCATGTTTCTTAGACTTTACACTGAATATTCCTATATATGCATTTATTGATTACATAAATATATATAACATAAATATGTATACTAGTTTAACAACTTAAACCAGATAAAGGTAATCTCTAAATTAAAAAGAATTCCAGTATTAACATCAGATCTCTGGTAATGAGCACGCTAAGAACATGAATGCATGTAGCTGTACAATACCAGCTGCATTCACCACTTGTTCTGGTTAAACAATGCTGGAGACATGACAGGGAACTTAACCCCCTCCAAATAATTATTTTTTTTTCTCCTCTCCCACCCCCAGTAACAAGACCCATGCTTTCCAACACCAGAGGAACACTCGTTCCAAAGGAGGCACCCCCCCAGCATCAGGGGATACCACTTACTGGGCAAACAAGGTGTTACTGTGTGTTGGGTTTGGGGATGATGCTTTCAAACCTTGCTTGCTTTTGCTGCCCTCCACCTTGTACACCAATTGCATTCACAACACACCCAGGAGAACCCTATTTGATGTGCTAAGCAGACAACTGCCAGCTTGCAGGCCATGATAGAAGGTAACTTTGTGGGCACACAGACAGCTCAACACCCGTGCAATTACTCCCCCTACCAACCGACTTCCTGGTAGAGAAACACACTTGTGCAGCTTCCAAAAAACCACCTAGCAGGTAACCTCACAGCACCAGAAAACATTAGAGGTGTGACAAAATGCTGTTCACCAAACACCTCGCAATGCTAACCACTGCAGCTCTTCAGCGAGCTACATGTCTCAGCCCAAAGACACAGAAGCAAGCTAATGCTTCAGGGACCTCGCAGGTCGGTTCAAAGAGCTCCAGGCACATGCTACCACTGCACAAGGGAAAAGAATTGAAAAGACAAAGACCAAAGCTGCTCCAGGCCAAGACAACTCCAGCCCTTCCCCCAAGAGCCAGTACTCAGGCAGGTCTTGAGAAACCCTCCACTGTCTCCTGGAAGACTCTGCATCCGCCTGAGGGGAAGGAGGAAGACAGGCTTTCCACCTCTCAGGTTTGTGCCAAGAACAAGGCGATGCCATTAAGAGATGAGGACTGCAAAGGCCATGGTGTGACAGCACTGGAGCTCCTTCCAATGCAGATGTCAGTCTGCAGCAGGTAACAGCAAACGCACCAGCAGAACTAGAAGGTGCAGAGGTTAAACACAAACGCTTCCTAATCCGTGCCTTTAATGAGAGGAAAACAACATACCTCCGGGTGGGGGGGAATAAGGGGAGAAAGGAGAACACAGGAAACTGCCACCCTAACAGGCTGACAGCATGACTGGTTACAGGAGCTTCAGATTAGGAGGAGACAAGCAAACAAACACACACACCACCCCCAAAACCAAAACAAACAAAACCAAACAGAAAACAGAGCTGAACACTGAACACCACCTTCCCTTCTCACTTGTCCCAACTGGATGAGATCTTACAGTTGAACTCCCTTCTGCTCTGCAGACTCCAACCACTGCTAATAGCAGTTTGTGAAAATGCCCTTTGCAAACTCAGTGCACTGTACACTTTGCAAAGGAAGCCACCTTGTCTTCAGAGAGTCACCTCACTAATTGCCTATCCCTTAGTTTCAAGTCAGACAGCTTTTCAAATGAACCTTCCTTCCTCCTCCACAGGCTTGCCATACAGACAAACTGAAGTACCTTAACACCCAGGGCAGAGGAGAAAACTTTACTGTTTTGTACCCTGTATTACACAGAGCTCATATTCCACACAACATTAAGTACTTCCCTGAGCACCATGTCATAAATTGTGGTGGGCAAAGAAACGTGTATCAAGAGAATCAGCTCCATATCCCCGCTGTCACAGAGAGACCAAAGTCCAAGACCTCAGGTGTCTTCCTTCAGATACAAGTTAAATGAGGCTATTCCCTTTGTCTTCCATTCCAGGAGCTTCTAGATGTCAGTGTACATGTTTCAGCACTGATTTTATACCCCAAAGCAAAAGTAGACAGCTCTTGCCAAGCAGAACAAACCCTGCTTTTTTTTGAAATACTAAAATTCACAGCATTCAGCTGCCTCAGAATATTGTGCTTCATTCTACTTCCTGTAGCTGTGACTGCAGCAACTGGAAGTTGTCTTGCTACCTCCAAGTCTATCAATTATTTAGAGAAAACACCTTTCCAGATAGACTCACGTATCAATTATTTAGTCTTTGAGCAAAAAACAAAAACCTTAAAAACAGGAAAAAAAATATTTCTGAAAAGGGCTGCTGGGCCACATGAACAAGTTTGATTTTGTACACTCACAACCTGACTGAAACAGAATGGGTAAAAAAAAAAGTTAAAAAAAAATATAAAACCACCCATAAAGAAGCCAAAAGTTCATCTGCTCACATGACCTCAGCAAGTACCTGAGCCTACCAGCACCAAAAGAAGAGCCCGAACTACAGCGGGGTGGCTTCAGCGCAGGCCTTCACATGGAAGACCTCTACTGGTTCGTTACAAATGCCTGCCCTCCAGACTGGGAGTGTAAATCAGAGAGAAGCTGCTTTGTAGTACCACGAGAACATTCTACAGTGCTCACTGTAAAGATCAAGAGGAAGCAAAGCCCTATATTTATTACCCTTGTCTTTCACATTCAGGTTCAGAGTAGGGTTGCCTTCATCCTAAAGATTCTCAGCTTTTTCACAGGCTTGTAAAGACAAAGACACCAAAACAGCTCTCAGATGCAAGAAATGCATGTAAGCAGGCACTCTGGATAGGAACAGAAATTCATCTGCTCACACATACCATGTATGAGCATTCCTACATGGAAAGGGATAGAACACTGTTGCTTTGTTCTCAAAAGGGAACACAGACAGGAAACACTGAAGCAAAACAAGGGCCGGTCCCTTCCAAACTTTGAACGAGAAAGGAAAACAAACTTACTTTTAAACCCTGATATAAGCCCTGGGGTTCGATACAGCTTCTCTTATGGTCAGCATATTTTATTTTCATTTGCTAAAAGTTTCTGCATATGTGATACCAGACTTGAAGTGTGAATAACAGAGCATAAAATGATGTTTATCTCTCAAGGGGCTTCAATTACAAGATTAATGACATATTGGTAAAGAAGGCCAGCAAAAGCCTGGACATTCAAGTCAGTGGTTTCAACTGCAAACACCACAGTCCTGTCAATGGGAGGATCACCATTTTCTGCAGGTTAAATCCTTTGCTGTAATCCTCACTTGTGACCTACCTAAAATAATTTACCCAACGATGATTTTTTTGAGGTCACTGACCATACCGAAGACAGGTTTGTTCAGTCATCCAGAATAGAGAGAAGATGGTTTGGGGGGAGTGGTATCAAATACAAGACATTTAACTATACTGAAGTAATTAAATTGTGGCTGTTTTCAGACTGATGTCATCTGAACCTAATGTTTCAGTTCCCCCTTCCTCTTTTTTTGATCGATAGATTAAAATCAGATCTCAGCCTTTTTTTGTGTGTGTGTAGTGTACCCAAACTATTAAAGTTTAAAACCCAGACATATCTAACCATAATGCTCTTTACTCTGATTATCTATGCAACTGTTCTTAACCTTTCCTTTATCAAGTGCTTTTGGTGGAGTGTGAGCCAAAGGGTCAAGGAGAAGGATCCTGGTTCCTGCCCAAGCTGCACTACAGGCAGAAAGGCTGCATCAGTACCCTCACACAAGCCACCAACACTACAGCTTTAGAAGAGACACAGATTTTTAGGACAGTGCAATACTAGTGAGGAAGACACAACTGTCCTTTAAACATGTAACAAGAAGCCACCTGGAAAAGGCTCATTTTCTTAATGCTTTCTCAGAAATAGCTTGCAACATTTACTCTGAAGTAAAGCAAATTCTTGTCTGAGGGTTTGATTTACTTCATCTGAGGTATAAAGAACAAGAGCAGGTTGATGGAATTTGTGAATTGCAGCCCGTTAGCCTTGGAAACACCCCACAGATGCCAAAGTACCGAAGTCCGTTCTACCAGACACAGGAAGTTTGACCCAGGAAGCCACAGTGCAAAGCAGCATGGCACAAAAAGCACACAAGTGAAAACATTCTGATTCACACGAGGCATGAATGTCTCCTTTGTCTGGTGTCTGAAACCCACATATTTTACCATACCCCACCCAAGTGGAATTTTTTTTTTGGTGTTTTTAAAGCCGAAAATGACATAAAGGAAGGATCTGTAGGAAGAGTTTTGACAATAGCTCTGAACTCTTCTCCCCCCCCACCTCAATGAGATTTCTAATCTAATACAGTGAGATTAGAAGAAGAGTTTAATTTATTTATTTTCAGATCACCAATGCTCAGACTGTGCCACGCATAATACACAATTGGAAACTTGATAGAAGACTGAGAATTAATTGTAGGGGTTTGTCAGCAGAAAAATCTGCCCCCTCCCCTTTTTTCCCCCCCAAACATCTAAATAGAGATAATAACAAACTGGTAGCCACACACCAAGGCTTCATAAACTAAAGATAACGACCCTCTAAGAAAAATCAGATGTCATCCTGAGGATAAAACAATCTGTAAGGGACCAAAAAGCATATCCCTCAGTTATTCATTAGACCTTAGCCTACAATTAAAACTTCTTCATCCAGATCATCTACATATTTGCACCCAGACACAGACAAATTCATAACATGCCACGTCAACAATTTTCTTGCTACATCTTCAATACCAAAGAAAGGGCCCAATCAGACAGAATTTTAGGGCTCAGAGCAAGGGCTTTTTATTATACTTTCAGTAAGCTAGCAAAAGGTAGCCCAGAACATGGCACATTTCAGTCCCATCGGGTATGTTACCTACACGAAGGTTCTTGCACAAACACTGCTCCTAACAAAAGCTACTTTTTTCTTTCCTTTTCTGTCCCCTCCACCCCTCCCACACACTCCCCACCCCCCAAGGGGTCAGGGAGGAAAGAGGCTTTAAACAGGAAAACAGCGTAAGATTAGGTTTTCCACAATGCACTAAATGACAGACAAAGCCTCTGCCCAGAGACAAGAATAAAACTCAAAACTCAAGTGAGGTTTCTTCTGATTGGTCGTCTTCTCTCAGGACTGGAGATAATCCTTTGACACAAAAGAAGATAACTGGATCAATTTACAATAAATAAAAATCACACCAGAGCACACACCAGAGAGCAACTTTGCATGGCTTCAGTTTAGCTCTAGACCTCACCTTTTGCAAGTCCATCTATAAGCAAAATCAACAAAATTAAAGCAAACGCCAACCAAGTAAGTTAATTGCATGCTGGCTTACCACATTATAATAAACACATTTCCAAACTTTTGGGAAGCTATTTACAAAAACTGCTGTTTCAGTGGCATTGTAATTTTGCACATAAAAATCCTTGAAAAACAGGGAGCATCACTGTGTTCTTCCCTCCCCACCCCACAAGAAGAGAGCTAAAAGGACATAAATCACACCCTAAAAGTAACTTCTTCCACTGCCATTAGCCAAAGGATAAAGAACACCATTCCACCAACACAGAAGTCCTGCATTTGTTTGAAAAACAAACAAAGCTCAACAACCGAGGAACAAAAACTGCAAAGAAGTTTCCCCCACAGCTCATTCCCACTTCACATCAATGACTAGACTTAAAATTCCCACCAGACCCCTTCCCCATACAATTCCTCTGTCAAGCAGATAGCAGCAGCATCTCAACTACCCACACCCAAGCATTTAAAGTTTCATACATTTATTCTAAGCATAAAGTAGCTCAGGAAGTCATAAAACCACATGTGTAGTGATCCCTAACTCACTGGTGGAAAGGAGGAAAGGAGATCACCACCCCACCGAGCATTTACGAACAAGATAGACCCTGAATTTCCATTCTCTAGGAACTGGCTTCCTTCCTTTTTATCCAGACCTCTAGGTCACAAACATTATGTCCCTATTAACAAAACAAAACGACAAAAAGCACTACTGGAAAAAAAATGTTATCCTGACAGTTATCTTAAAATATCCTTTCCTCCACCACCTTTGAAGACCTACTAAGGAAAAGCCAACACAAGCAACTTAATCTTATTTTTACAGTGTTTGCTGTGGAGGGTTTTTTTTTAATTGATTTATTAGTATTCAGAAGGGCTCCAAATGAAACCATTGAGTCTGCATTTAAGTATGTGAAGTCAGATGTGCATTTAATAGCCTTATGCAGGTACTCTAAAAGTGTAACCCCATGGTTTCTGCTACAGACACAAACCAACCAACACGAATCTAGGCAGGTATAACACCACGGGTCCTCTCTAACACCAAGCCTTTTCCAGCTCAGCTGAAACCCTCTCCTAGAAATGCACAAAGGCCATTCCCTTCCGTAAAAAACAATAACAAAAAAACTGTTTGCAAAGGGAAGACCCCCACCCTTTCCCCCCCACTAACTGTTCATAATGCATCTCATTTGAACCCTCCTCACAGGGTCTGTACATTGCAGCTCCTCGACAGCACTCCGTAGCACTCAGAGAGCAGAAATAAAACAGCAGAAGGTAAATGACAAAATGCGATGGGTTAGTTACCCAAACGTCCCGCCCAGGACCCCACAAGAGCCTGGCCGGAGTGGGGTGTCCCCTGAGGTGACGGTCGGGCCTGTTTCGGCGGGAAGCTACAAAAGTGTCAGAGATGTCCCTCACTGACACGGCTTACAAGTAATTAAAGAAAGAAGAAAAAGACAAAAAGTCCCAGGCCTCAGTCCTGGCAGGCACGGAGCAGATGCTTTTGCGAGCAGCACCGCCTGGGCTGAGGGCAGGGGCTGCCAGCAGCCGGTGCAACAGCGGAGCGAGGAAACGCCGCCCTGCGGCTGCACCACACCGATAGGCCTTTATTTTTATTTTCTTTAAAAAGAAGTGTTTCGGTTTGTTTTTCCCCCCTGTGGCACCTCACTCAACGAAACAACTTCGCGTGAACTCCCAGAGGAAGCCTCGCCCGGCCTCTCCGGCTTCCTTTAGTGAAGAAGGACAATGCAGGGGCTCACCATAGCCCCATGTTTTCGGGAAACCTACGAAGTCTGCGGGCTGCTGCTCGCCCCGGGGGAGGGCAGCCGGGCTCCGGCGGTGGCCCCCGCGCCAGGCTGGCGCCCCCGGCTTCCAGAGCCCGGCCCGGGACACGGGACTGCCGCCCCCCTAGAGGATCGTCCTCCCCGAGCCCCCGCTCCGGGCATAGCCAGCGGCCCCGCGGCAGCTCGGCTGTCCCTGGGAGCCCTGGCTGGGAGCCCGCCTGGCCCGTCGGGCGGCTGGATCCACCCCGTCCCGGGGCGTGCGGCTGCGCAGCAGGAGCCGCAGGAGTTAATGGTGCTGTTGGATTGCAGTCCCCTCTCGGTTTTGGAGAGACTCTCATGAGGGTCATCCTGTGGGAGTCCAACCCAGGCGGCTGTGACACCAGCCCAGTGCCAGGCAAGCACAAGAGAGTCACCACCAGCTGCCCTGGGCCGCCTGCTCTGCCAGGCACTGGGTTGTCCTGTCTATTTTGGCAGTTCTGAGAGACAGAAGCGTCGGCCAAGGTACAAACACCGGCGGGGGGATGAAGGGACGGAGGGGGCTCCTGCCGGGAGGGACCTGG
>JANHFX010023985.1:0-18294 GCA_027560015.1 Chloroceryle amazona | reverse complement strand
GCTGGGAGCCAGGCTGGGAGAGCTGGGGATTCAGTCTGCAGAGGAGAAGGCTCCGGGGAGATCTTCTTGTGGCCTTTCAGGACTTCAAGGGGCCTCTCAGAAAACTGGGGACAGACTTTTGAGCAGGGCCTGTTGTGACAGGACAAGGGGTGATGGGCTTAAACTAAAAGAGGGGGGATTCAGAATGGAGAGAAGGAAGAAATCTTTTATGCCAAGGGTAGTGGGACCAAGTTTCCCAGAGAGGTGGTTGATGCCCCATCCCTGGATCGACTCCAGGTGAGGTTGTCTGGGGCTCTGAGCAACCTGCTCTAGTTGCAGATGTCTCTGTAGGGGCATTGCACTAGATGATCTTTAGTGGTCCTTTCAAATTTAAGCCAGTCTATCATTCTATTCCAGCTGGACCTCTGCTCCATTCACGTCTTCCTGGCTTATGGTGCCCTTGGACAAGCCTTTGGGCTTTGTGACAAGTTTCTGAAGGTGTCCTGATAGGTGGAGGTAAACCTGGGTCTTAGAGGGCTATTTGGAAATGGCTGAGATGTTGAACTCTGATGTCTAACACTGATGCCAATGGTGTGAGGTATCATCCCCTGGGACAGTCCTTTGAGCCAGCTCATATGTGATTTGCAGGGATGGAGACAAACCGAGCCATGGCAGCATGACCGTGCATTGCATGCAGATGTCCTCAGCCATGTCATCTGCAGTGGCCTGACACCGGTTGTCCTGAATGAAGTGAGCAGAGGCGTTACCTGGGTATTTCACTGTACTTGACTCAGTCACACAGATCCATTATATGCTGTTTAGAAGAGATTAATAAGTGATCTATTTGTTGGCAAAAGGTCAAATGTGTGAGGGAGATGCTCCTTTGTAGCCTTTTGAAGGTGTCCGCTTCCATTTCACATGACAGGGTGGGCTGCACATCTATCTCCATGTGAGCTGCCAAGCACATCTGGGCCCTTTATAAGCAGGTGATAAACACAGTATGAAACAAAGTCTGTCAGCTCTGCTCGGCAGAGGATGAACTTGTTGACAATCCTAGACCGTATCCTGCACCAATACTGTATCTGGCACCGTGACAAGACAGTGGAGGCTGCAGTGGATTACATGGAAAGGAGAAGGTCCCTTGTAGAGCTTTCTCTTCCCTCTTCTTCTCTAGCTCATGCAGCCCCATGGTGGTATTTTCAGTGGTGGTAGATGTGTTGCTTTGGCAGGTGATGGGGCAAAATATCCTCTGGGAAACAGCAGCTGTCATGCCAAGGGTTGCACATGGCTCCTCCTAAACCCTGTTCCCAAAACCTCTTTCCTCATGAACCCTGGCTCTGTGGGGCAGTCTACCCGACAGAGGCAGAGACTAAAGTCAACACTGTCCTGGCCCAAAACCCCAGCGAGCTCAGGAGACAGGAATGTCCAATGCAGTGGTAAAGGGTTCCTGGGTTTTTCTGGCACAGGTCTGCAGAGCTCAAAGCCTCCGGGAGGCATTTCATTTTCCTTTCTGGAATTAGCTTTAGTGCTGAAGGTTGGGTTTGGGCCAGAAAAGCTTCCTTTGAGCTGTCGGCCGTGCAAAAGACTCCTTGAGTCTGCAGCATTTCCCTTAAACACAGCTCAGCTGGTGCCAGAAATTTCCCTTGCTTGAATATTATAATCTCCTCAAGTGCCGTTGAGGAATTGCCCAAAGGAAACGTGACCTTTCGAGCAACGCTGGCTTGTCTGGAGCAGGCGTTTGTGGCCAGGTGGAATGGCGCAGCCAGAGTGCGGGTGCCTGTATCGTGCTGCTGGAGGAGGAGGAGGTGTTTTGTAGGGCAAATGGAAATCAAACCCCTCCCTTGGCTGGGGGTCCGGAGGGAGGTGAAGTCAAAAGCTGGATCTGAAATGGGCAGCTGGCCTCAGGCAGAGCAGAAGTCTGAACATCCCGGATGCTTGGCAAGCTGGAACTCCATGGCCAAAGCTGAACTGAGGTGCTTTCAGCCTGTCCTTAGACCCACAGCATCTCCTCACCTCCTCAGGAAGAGACAAACCCTGTCTACAAAGAGTGTTTTTGCCCCAAACCAAGACCTCCAAAAGCTGTTGGCAGAAATGTAGGGATCGCAGAAGAGAAACAGCACTCTGATGAGGTCTGGCTGGAACAAGCCTTGCTGCAGCTCCTGGGGCAACAGCACGGTCTCCCCACCCTCCTTCCCTTGCTTTTCCAGGAGGGAATGTTTGCATAAGGGGGTGAATTTCCTTCCATCTTGCATGAAAATCCCTCTGTGCAGGTGTGTAACATGCTGTAGCTCATCTTGCAGGTCTTCAAGCTTCAAGTCTACTCTACTTTTCATTTCCTTGCCCTGTGCTGGGTGAAGCAGGGAGCTCTCAGTGCCGCTGCCAGCTCTGAGTCCACTTCGTCCCAATGCTTCCCCAGCCTGGGATCCACCTGGGAAAGTTCTGGCTGGAGGTGAAGGCAGAGGTACCCGCGGGTAATTATTTCTAGAAATTGGAAAGATGATTGTGCACTGCCACTGCGGTCTGAGCACGTCTCTCTGCTGGATGTGATTACGAGCAATTAGGGCAAACGGGAGACCTCGGCCCCTTCTTAGGAAACAGAACCGTTTGGAAATTAAATCTTTCCACCTTTTTGCTTTGAAAGGAGATTTAACAGCTGACCCCCTCCTCACACTTGGGCTTGTCCAAATTGAAATGGCACATTTTGTCCACGGTCCAGCAAACCCTTGTGGCTGACCAAATGTGAGGACTTTGTCAAGGTTTAGTTCCCCATTTGTTTTTTTTGTTGTTGGTGTTTGTTTTTCACGGAAGACAAATGTTTGTGCTGCTAGGTCAGTCAAAAAGGAATCCTCCTCTTCCCTCTGCTTGTTGGTGTGAGCGCTGAACCCCAAAGCGTTGCTTATTAAACCTGGCTCCACTGCCAACCTGTTTGAGCATGAGAGAGAGATCAGAATCCACCAATAAACTAGTTTTGAACTGGTTTTAGGTGTTTGCTGGAGGGTGTTGATACTTCTGAACCTATGGTGAGTGGGGGCTTTATCTGCAGCCCTTATTGCTGAGAGGAACAGGCACAGAGCTCCCAGCATCGCAGCCCCACCACGATGCTTGCTGTGTGTGAGCCCCACACCAGCACAGCAGTGGGAAACTCAGAGGCCCGTTTGCTGGGAAAAAAGACTTCCCTGCTTTTGCAGAAAACTCCTTCTCCCCAGAACGGTCGCCCCCAGCTCTGTCCTCAGTGCATTCGGAGGATGCAGGGACAGAATAGCGAGCCGGTGAGGTCATGGGGAGAGAGTTAGTCACATCCAACTGGGAAAGGGAGAGGGCTGCCAACCAACATTGCTCTCATATGGTGGAAAGCTCGCATAGTTCGGAGGGGACCCCCATCCGGGCTCCCCAAGGCACCCCAGCCAAGCTGGGGTGTTGGTGAAGTGCTGCCTCCACAGCGGCTTTCCAAGGAGCTGGAGGAGAAGGGTGAATTAATTCAATCAAAACTTAATTTGTTCTGGCATAAACATGGACCTTGCTTCTCATAACTGTGGCGATATGGGCGAGAGGGGGTTAAGATCCTTTCCGAATTGGAGACTATCTGGAGCTGGCACACAAGGGAGGGAGATCATGGCAGAGTTTAATGAATGACTTCATTTATATATAAAAAAAAAATAAAAATCACACAACAACACTGTGGCTTCCTGCCAGGCCCCCAGACAAGGGTTTCTATGGGAACCTGGGGGAAAACAATAAATAGGAGTGTGGGATGGGTAGGGAAGGGTGGAGGGGAGTCCAGGCTCTAGTCTGGGTCTGCTTTGTTCCCCATGGAGAGCAAGGTGTCAAGGGGTGGTGAGGGGGGAGATGGCAAAAGGGCAGCTGAGTTTAATACTCTCCCCAATAAGACAGGCACTAATTCCACGGCAGTGGAGCGCTCTCTTGGCCCAGTCCTGGGATCTGCTTCACTCCCTGTCCCCCCATGGGCTCAGCAGGGATAGGTGACCTGTCTCTGTCCAGCTCTGCATCCCATCTCTGCCACTTCAGGGAGGTGGGAGATTGGGAGGGCAGGGATGTGGAGTCACCCCCAGTGTCCTGCCTGGGATGTGGTGGGACCATTCTGCACAGGGATGCTACTGGTGCTAAGCCTGAGTGCTGCAGAGTAAATAGGTGCTCCAGAGTGAAATAGGCTCCGAGTGAGTCTCCTCTGGAAAGGCTGATGAGATTTGTGATGTAATTAGAAAAGCCAAATTTTTCTTGAACAAAATGTCTCAATTCATCCCAATGTTTTGGGTTTTTTTAACCTTTCATTGGGTGGAAGAGGGCAGAATCTGTCCTGAATCTCAACTGAAAACGGCATCTCTATGAGGCCCTTGGTGAAGCCCCTCATATGGTCCAGGCTGTGGGCAAAGCTGTGCAGTGTGACACTTCTGGGGTCAGCTGAAAACCTCCCCTTATTCACTGAAACTGGGCTAAAACAGGTCTCAGCTAAGGCACTTCTGTTTTTTACATAGATTTGTTATGGGTGGAAGAGACCTTTAAGGTCATTGAGTCCAGCTGTTGACCCAGCACTGCCAGGGCACCACTAAACCCTGTCCCTCAGCACCACAGCTCCATGGCTCTGAAACCCCTCCAGGGATGGGGACTCCACCCCTGCCCTGGGCAACCTGGGCCCGATCTTGACAACTCTTCTGGGGAAGAATTTTTTCCTAATACCCAACCTAAACCTGCCCTGGTAGAAATTCAAGCTTTTTCTTCTTGTGCTGTTGCAGAGCCCGACCCCCCCTGGCTCCAGCCTCCTGTCAGGAGCTGTCGAGAGCCAGGAGGTCTCCCCTGAGCCTCCTTTTCTCCAGGCTGAACAAGCCCAGGTCCCTCAGCTGCTCCTCACCAGACTTGTTCTCTAACCCCTCCCCAGCTTTGTTGCCCTTCTCTGGACATGCTCTAGCTCCTCAATGGCCCTCCAGGAGTGAAGGGCCAAAAACTTTTCCTTTTCCTCTTCACAAGCTCATTTTCCCAGTGTGAACTGAAGTTTCCCATTTCTCCTACTGTGCAAATTCACCCTATAGGGATTGTATCTCTAGGGGGTTGCCCAGAGCAGCAGGCACAGAGGTTGGACTGGGTCATGCTGCTGGTGGGAGATGACCTTCCAGACTCCTGTCTGTGTGCCTTGCAGAAGAACATTTCTGTAGACAGGCTTGCAAATGCCAGGAAATGGCCATTGTGGTCTGATTTGGACCTAGCTGAGCCATGGACAAGGTGGGTGAGGGAACATCTGCCCCAGCATCAGCCTCGGCTACCACAGGTCATACCTGCCCTGCTCCAGCTGCCATCACAGGCCCTTTGGGTGGGTGGTGACTGTGCTGTGGTGGTGTGTCCCTTTCTGCCTTCATCCCTGCAGTGGTAGAACAGGAGCTGATCCCGCATGGGGACCGGGGTTATTGCCAGAGGAGGAATGTGGCAGCCACCTTATTGCTTCTTCGGGGATGCGGGAGGCCATTCTGCTGACAGAGGCATTATCCAGCCCCTGAGATGTCCGGGAGAAGCCAGGGCAGGTTTTTCTTCTCTGCATGAGAGGAAGGAAGCCGGGCAGGGCAGAGCAAGACACAGCTGCTGGCCTCTGCTACTGTTCCCTCTGCTCCTGGTTAGGCTGGAGCAGCTGAACCACGGAAGGAAACTCACCCGCTGGGTGAAGATCTCTTCCTCCCTGGGCCAAAGCTGGCAATGGGGGTGTGGGATTTCTTGCAGCACTGTAAGACACTTTTACAAACTCTTCCTGGGGTGCAAAGCTGCTTTGCAGGGAACGGTGCTTCCCAGTGGGTGCCCATCCTGTGGAGGGTGGCTGGTCTGGGAGGAGGGGGATACACACCACATCTTGCTCAGGGTTGGGAAAGGCCTTCCCATACCTCTCTTCCAGCCTGTGTGTCTCACCTTATCCCTACACGTGGGTCAGTCCTGCTGCAGAGCTGTGCAGATGGAGGTGGGGATGCTGCTTCTAGGACCATCCCTCATGGTGTGGTGGGAGAGCTCCTCTGCAGGAGCCCCCCATGTGCCAGGAGGAGCCCAGGGACCTCGGGGCATCATTGCTGGGTTCAGAGGCACTGCCTGATGGTGTTAAGGTTGGGTTTTCTCTCTGGCTTGGCAGGCTGACAGCACAGTGGAGCGTGGAAGATGAGGAGGAGGCGGCAAGAGAGCGGCGGCGGCGGGAGCGGGAGAAGCAGCTGAGGTCCCAGGCAGAAGAAAGCTTGAACAGCCCCATCTCCTGCTCGGAGAGCGCGGGTCCGGCAGAGGAAAACCAGTAAGAAACACCTATGGATAAATCCTTCAGTGGCATGCTCTCTCCTTGCAGCAAAACATCCCTGTATCCACGGTGGGGGTGTCCCTGTGGTTTGGGGCGGTGAGGAATGTCCCCGATAGGTTTGGGGTGAGAGATTTAGCCCAGACTAACAAATAGTGTGGTTCTGGTTTGGGAAAAAAAAAAAAAAAAAAGTTAGAATCCCTGTTTTTTTTGGCCAGGGGCTGGGTGTTTTACTGCCTAGACAGTTTAAACTAGGACAGCTTGGGTAAGGCTGAGCTCAGGCAGAGTCCCCATCACTGGGGAATTCAGTGCCTGGTTAAATTTCAGATTGTGAATCATCCTATGCCAAAACTAATGGAAGTCCCTGATATATGAGGAGATGGACACGTGCCTGAGGATGTGACACACAGCCCAGGCAGATCCCGGCACTGGGTACCCAGCAAGTGCTCACCTCTCCCAGCCGGGCATGTCTAAAAGTGTGGGGTGGTGTCTAAAAGCCTTGCAAAGAAGCTTCAGAATGTTTTGTGGAGATGCACCCAGTGATACTCTGCTGACAAATCCACTGCAGTCTGCGCTAAAAGCAAACAGCAGCTCTGTAAATTAATAATATTCATTATTATTATTCACTCGGGGGCTGGAAAACAGTTCTTTCTAAAATGGCAAACAAGGTCTCTAGTCTCTGCTTTACCAGGAGGGGCCGTGAATGGCTTTGGGCACAGACCAGCAGCCCCAGTAACTTAGCTTGCAGGCTTTGTTCCTGTAGGCTTAGGCACAGACCCACTGCTGACCCCACTCTGAGGTGCAGAAAGGGCTGTGCTGTGCTCAGACTTGCAGCTGAGCAGCTGTTTTCAGTGTGTACCCCCCCGGCCACCCTTCCTGATGAGCCTGGTGAGGGCACGTGTTTTTTTTTACGTAAAGCCTCATCTCCTGCAGTCAGTTCAATATGAAACTCCTGAATCTCAGAGAAATGCCCCATATTTCAAGGCACCGTGGTCACAGAGGAGGTCAAGCATATCCTGACACCTCCTAAGAGCCCAGAAAAGCAAGGAAAAGAGTCACCCATGTTTATTATGTATTTTGAACCTTTGAGTTTTAAGCTAATCTGCAAGTCCCACATCCTAATTCCCATTCCCAGGTGATGTGACTGCCCTGTGTCCCAAAACCATAGTGAAGCCACCTCCTGAGGTCAGCACTTGCAGTGTCACTGCTCTCTCAGGACCCCTGGCTGGGAAGTGAGTCTCCTTGCAAACACAAGGAAAAAAATAGGAAAAAACCCAACAATCCTTGTGCGTGGCCAGCCAGCATCTGGTGTCGGCAGCTGTGCGCCCTGGGAGGGCTGCAGCTCTGCACAGCAGGAGGGTGCTCACAGGCGAGGAACCAGGGTCATGAAGTGCATGTGACTGGCTCAGAGCTGTAGGGAAATGTGAAGATCCAACCCAGATCAACCACTGCACCCTGGGCTGCACCCCCAGCAGCATGGGCAGCAGGGGAGGGGGGATCCTGCCCCTCTGCTCCCAGGCTCTGGGGAGACCCCCCTGCAGTGCTGGGGCAGCTCTGGAGTCCTCAGCACAGCAGAGACAGGGACCTGTTGGAGTGGGGCCAGAGGAGCCCCAGCAATGCTGGGAGGGCTGGAACCCCTCTGCTGGGAGCCAGGCTGGGAGAGTTGGGAGTGTTCATCCTGGAGAAGAGAAGGCTCTGGGGTGACCTTATAGCAGCCTTTCTGTACTTAAAGTGGGCCTGTCAGAAAACTGGGGAGGGACTGTTTATCAGGGAATGTAGGACAGGATGAGATTTGAAGGCTTTGAACTGAAAGAGGATAGCTTTAGAGTGGATATTAGGAAGAAATTCTTCATTGTGAGGGTGGTGAGACACAAGAGAAGTTGTAGATGCCCCATCCCTGGAAGTGTTCAAGGCCAGGTTGGATGGGGCTCTGAGCAACCTGATCTAGGGGAAGATGTCCCTGCTCATGGCAAGGGAGTTGGAACTAGATTATATTTAAGTTCCCTTCTAACTCAAAGTATTATATGATTCTGTGATTCAATGAACTTGAGCCAGCATCCTGATCTTTAGTTTTCATGCCTACCTCATCCAGTGATCTGTTCAGGCCAGCTCCTGGTGATGGCTTTTCTATGGGGCTTTGTACAAGTATTATGACAAGCAGCAACTGAGTTTGAAACACCTCTGGTCTAAACAAGCTGGGGCTAGGTCTGGTGCAGAAGAAAATCATGGACTGTTTTTGATGTGTTACTTGTCTTTTTGCTCTCCTGAACTCAGCCAAAGAGACCAGGCAGGCATCAGGGTGCTCCTGTTGAGATGTGGGGCTGCTCCTTCATCCCCTCCATATTGCAGTGATGCCCCAAGAGACCCACTCTGTGCAAGGGTGTTCCTAATCATGCAGCAAAGGCATCTTTCCTGTGACAGAGGATAAGGCTTCAGGTGGGATTTAGGAGCAGCCAGAGGATAGAAAATGCAGTAACTGGAGGGAGAGAAGGATGGTATCAAGTTGAGACTCTTTCTGGACAGGTTTGGGGTATTTTTTTGCATCTCATTCTAATTTTCCTTCTTGCTGTGTTTCAGCTATGACTTTAAGCCATCCGGGACTTCAGAACTGGAAGAGGATGAGGGGTTCAGTGACTGGTCCCAGAAGCTTGAGCAGCGCAAACAGAGGTGGGTAGGACACAGCCAGGAACCAATGTGCCCAGACAAAGAATGGTCCCCGAGGTGGGGTGACCAAGCCCAGGTCAAGCCTCTCATGTATAAGAAGGAGGCCAGAGGCTGAAGCATCTGCAGAGCAGGACAGGCCCCACATTCCTGCCGTTTGGGTAGTAAGGAGAAACAGGCCGAGGGACGGCCCCAGGGATGTTTGGATTGAGCTCTGCACTCCCAGCAATGGCAGCCTGCCAGGACACTGGGGTTTGGAGGAGTGACAACAGTGGATTTAAGCCACCTGAGCTGCTGCAGGGGCTGAAACAGCCTCTAACATAATCCAGGCCAGCCTAAAAAGCTGTTCTAAGTTATTGCTGCTTCCTGGCTCATGTCAGCGTAGTGGGTGTTATGGCCCCAGACCACCTTGTGCTTGACTCCTCTTTCAGCAGGGGTAAAACAGGCAGCAAAGGGCTCTGAGAGGTACTTCTGTGCCAGCTCTTCAGTCCCATCTCCCAGCACCTTCCCTTTGCTGAGCTGTGCAAAACTCCTCCTTTAAGCACTTCTCCTGGACACCATCTACCTGCATGTGAACCCTGTGACTCAGCTCTCTCAGCAGCTTGATTTTATAGGGAGTGTTGCCCCTACGATGACATAGCCTCTTCTTTACCCCTGAGACTGAAGAAATGCCTAAGATTAATATTTACTGCTGAACAAGTAAACATAGCTCAGCTTTTTCTTCCTTGCTCCCAAACACTGCAGCTAAACTGCCCTGCAAGCTGTACCTTTGCAGCCCTTTCCCCACAAGCCTTGTTCAAGCACCTCACCAGAGAGCTGATAATCACATTGGTGGGAGCAATTTGAAATCAGCCCTGTCTGCTCTTGACCTGCTGCCTCTTTTTTCCACACCCCCTTGCAAAGAGCACGTCCCAAAAGAAAGGCTTCTGCGCTTCCCTCCTCAGCCTTCAAAGGACAATTGTCTGGAAGGGTTGCATTATCCTCTCTGGAAGTTGCTTCCTGGCTTTTTTAACTCGATGCTGGTGGTTATTCTGTGGTGGGGCAGGAGGGTGGGGAGCAGGGGAGCTGCCTCTATGGCAGGTGAAGCCCATCAGAGAGGGGTGGTGCTTTAAAGGATGAGCAGGTAGTGAGCCAGAGACTGCCTGGGAGAGGCAGATGAAGTTTGGGCCTTGTGGGCTTATTGGGAGTGAGGGCTTTTTTTGCAGAAGCTGGGCTTGCTTCCTAGTGAGTGACGGTGTCCTGGAAAGTTCCTTTAGCAGCATTGCCCTTGGTCAACTGCTTCATCTGAAGGGTGGGCTTGGAGTGTTGTGTGAGAACAGGTAGGGTCTGGCTGGGATGCCTTGTTCTGGGGTGGGCAGCGCTGTGGTTGGGGTTTCCCAGCTCTTCTCTTAACTGAATATGGAGCAAACCCTGTTTTTTCATGTGAGGGATGTTTAGGAGGTGGTGGTGGCTATGAATGAAGGGATGGGGATAGTTGCTCTCTGTTGGATGGAGCTACAGGAGCTTGTGCATCCCTTGAGGGCCTTGGTGTTAAGGCATGTTTTCTTTCCAGCTCTTTTTGGGGGGGGCTGGGAGCTGTGTGAGATGAGCTGTGTCTGTACAAAATTGTGATGATGCAAAAGGCATCACAGACGGTTGAGAGAAATGAGTTACCTGGGCCTTCAGAGCCTGTTTGCTGTTGGTGACTGTGCTGTCATGGGAGAATGGTTAGTAGCAAGCCATGTGAGGAGGAATGGATGGGTGGCTGTCCTGGAAGCAGCCTTCCTGGCAGTAGAGGTATGTGGAAAATCTTGTTTGACCTTTTTTTGGTGTCTTGGTGCTGGCTGGTGAGGCAGAGGTGGTGAGTCAGCCTTGCCCTTTAGCAGCTGCTCGATAGCCAGCTCTCTAGCCTTGCTGTCACAAGCCGGGGGATTTTTCTAAGAAATGGGTGGGAGGAGAAAGTTTATCCTCTGGATGGGGAATGTAAGATGGCAATAACATCTCTGTGCGGGGCTGAGAGCCAGTGAGAGCTCTGGGGTGATGTGCTCCCACTGACTCCGTACCCAAAGGCATGGGCAGCTCTGTGTTTGCAAAGCTGATGGCTTCAACATGCCTCTGGAGCTCCTCTTTGCAGCTTCAGAGACCTGGGGGAAGTGCTGAATGGTTTGGGTTGCAAGGGACCTTTAAAGGTCATCTATCCCAACTCCACCTGCAGGGAGCAGGGACACCTTTAAAAATCCTCTTGTACAGAACTTGTGGGTTTTTTTAAACCAAAGCCAAGGGGTGATCCTGGCTGCTTGGGACTCCTTGTTTTGCTGGGCTATGAGATGAGGTGTCATTTATTTGAGTGGGAAAAATGGAGGCTTGTCTTGACTCTTGTGTCCTGTTCTGGGCTCCCCTATTCGAGAGAGATAAAGAACTACTGGAGAGAGTCCAGTGGAGTCTGCAAGGATGCTGTGGGGCCTGGAGCTGTTCAGCTGGAGAAGACAGAGGGGATCTGATCAATGTTGATCAATAGCTAAGGGGCAGAGGGCAAGGGGATGGGGCCAGAAGCTTGTCCATGGTGCCTAGTGACAGGACAATGGACAACAGGCACAAACTGGAACTCAGAAGATTCCCTCTGAACAGGAGGAAAGACTTCTGTGCTGTGAGGGTGCCAGAGCCTGGCCCAGGCTGCCCAGAGAGGCTGTGGAGTCTCCTTCTCTGCAGAGATTCCAAACCTGCCTGGACACTGCGATCTTGGTGACCCTGCTGGAGCAGGGGGGGTTGGACCAGATGATCACCTGAGGACCCTTCCACCCCCAGCTTTTTTGTGATCCTGTAGGGTCAGGTGTGGATCAAGCAGTGCTTGTGAAACAGTGTTTCTTGCAAATAAAGCTAAACCCCCACGTGTGGCTCTGCAGCCATACCCTGCAGTCTACTTTCTGCTGGGGAAAAGGGGAGTTTTGCCTGGGGTTTGAGTGAGGGTCTGATCTGTTTTTCAGTGGGCCTTGCCCACAGTGAGGCTGGAAAGGTGCAGATACCTTCAGATCTGCCCCAGCTTTTAGTGAAGATGTATCCTGGACATTCAAAGTGTGGGAGTGGGATGTCACTGCTGTTAGATCTGTGTGCCTGGAGCTGGATGGGACCATGAAGTGGCTGTGAGCCCTGGTGTAAAAAACTCAACAAGTTTGTAGGCTCAGAGTGGTAAAATTGGATTCCTGAGCCACCTGATGGTGTCTGTAGGCTCATAATGTGCTTTGCTTCTTTGACTTCTCTCCCCTACCTCTAGGTCTCCACGACAGTCGTATCAAGAAGAGGACAGTGGTGTGAGGGAAGCTGAGGTCAAACTGGAGCAGATTCAGCTGGATCGGGAAAGCCCAGAGATCTGTGAGGAGAATGTGGTTATCAGGGAGGAAGAGAGGCTGTGCCAGGAGGAAGAACTGGACCAACAGCAGGAGGAAGAGGAGAGAGTAAAGCAAGAGGTGGGATCATGAGGAACTGCAGGGGAGAGCTGGGGCAGGGGGCTGGTCCCCAAGAACTCAGCTCACTGCTTATGCTGCTGGGTGTTGAGCCCATGTAGACACGATGTCATGGCACGATCTGGTCCTGGTGACACTCTTGCTTATGTGCCTTCTTGGGGTCGCTGGAGGAAGCCCCTGCTCTCCTGTGGGGTGGTGTGTTTGCTCCTGGAGTTTGCGGTGGTTCATTCATGTGCCTGCAATACTAAAAAGCAAAGTGCTACTATTTGTCCTGTGTTTTTTGTGAGCAGTGAGTAGCTCAAAGCTAAACCTTGCAGCTTCCCAGCCTTTATTGCACCATTGGAGCACTTTAGCTCAATGTCTCTCTAAATCTTGCATTGCTCCCAGCTGAGGTTGAGTTTTGTTGCTCTTCTAATGAGGTGTTAATGAGAGAGACCAAGCTGGGCCGTGAGTGGTGTGCAAGCCCTAACCTTAGGGTGGCTGGGCTTCACCCATCTCTGGTTGTAAATGGATTTTGCCTCCCTGAGGCTGGTGTGCTGCTTGTATTTGAACTGTCTGCCTGACCCATATTCTAAAGGCAGCTGCTCTTTCTTTCTTTGTGGCCTCTAAATGAGAAATCCACATTTGTCTTACCTTGACAGTGGTAAGAATTCTTTATTAACTGACATGAGGATGCCATTTCATATTTTGAAACCTTGAGCCTGCAAAACTTTTTTTTTAATCCTTTCTTCTTCTTTCCCCCCCTCAGCCTCCCCACTCCCAAATGGCACATGATTTTCTTCCTGGACTCACATGTTTGTTTAGTGTAAAGCAGGAAACCTGGGAGATGAGGGGAAAAAAATCACTTTTGCTGCATAATAAGCAGTTTGACCAGCTTGCTTCCTGGCTTCTTTGTTTTCTGCACTCAGGAAAAGAAGAGAAGAAGAAATGAAGATGATGATGAAACACCAGAAAAACGCCAGAAGGCCCCAAGCCCTGCCAGCCTGGAGGAAGAGGAGGAGGAAGATGAGGATCTGAGCTCTGACCCCACTGCTGTGTGCTCCACAAAGGTTGGTGTTCCATGGGCCCCTCTGGAGGCATGGCAAGGATCATGGTAGAGCACCTAATGATGAGGAAAGATGATCCAGAATAACATAGGGTGTGAATCCTGTTATCCAGCTCCTGCAGCAGGCTGGAACAACTTGCTTCATCTGTTTCCCTCATCTTCTTGGGCTGTCAACCTCCTCTCCTCCTGCTTTGCCTGTTGTTAGAGGCTGTAATGGTCTCTGTGTCTACTTTGCCAATCACCGTAGAAGTCTAAAGTTCACTGAGGACTCCAGGGAATATTGTAATACTGAGAAAAATGTCTGTACTTTCAGCTTGTCAAAGACTGCATGTGAACTTAACCAGAACGTGAAATTGCCTTTCCCCTAAAAGAAATAAAAAGCCCTCAAAACGTAAAGCACCGGAATTTCCCTATCTTACCAAGAATAAGTCATACATTTGAATTGTAAGGATTTTTTAAAAAAAACCCAACAAACTGGGATTCCTGCTCTCTGAAGCGTTGTGTTCTTCCCAATTGCATCTTGGCTGCACTGGTGTTCTTGAGACACTTTCACTTTTAACACCATCTGAGCTGCATCTTGTGACTTCCGTGGCATTTATAACAACTCCTTTGTGTGTGTGCTTTTAAATACAATAGATGCAGATTAGTGATTTTTGGTAGCTTTTTATTCTCTGTTAAATCTAAACTTGTCAACTACAGCAGTGAGGGGAGTGATGAGGAGCTTGAGTTGCCTGTTAATCTGCTGGTGGTGTTACTGGCTTTTTGTGACTTTTTGTGTGTGTTTGGTTTTGGTGGTGGTTGTTGTTGTTGGGTTTTTTAGTTGAGATCTGTGCTGTCTGCTTCTTAGTCAATATTTCCTGGATGTGGAGGTTTGTACAAGTGCTTCCTCTTGCACCAGTAAGTAGATTGCAAAAGGAAGGTTTCATCACCTATGACCATCGTGTCCTTGCTCTTTATGGAGAAGCCTTTTTAAAGTCAGGTCAAAAGGGGAGGAAGGGTGGGTTTGGTGTTAACATTAGATTTGAAAAGTGGGGTGGCAAAAACATATCCCTGAAGTGGGATGGAGAAGGAAATGTGGGAAACTCTTTCAGCACCTCTTTTTTTTTTTTATGTGCTTAAAACTTTCATCGTTAACCCCAAAACACATGCAGCTTCCTGAGCTTAACTGCTGCTGCTTGTATTAGCCCAGGGAAAAGTTTAGAAATGTCATCTCTGTTTTGCAGTGGTGATGTCAGAGGTCCCCAATACACAAAGCTGACTGTAAAGCTGTTCAGGAAAAATAAAAGCTTGGGATCCTTCCAAAGGAAGGAAGATCTTTGCAGCCCAGCTCAGGGGGGCTTTGTGCAAGAACAAAATACACTGACCACCAAGAGGTGTTTTGGCCTAGGAGCACTCAGCAGAAGCACTTTCTGTAGTAGAAAGATGAGAGCATCTGCTGTGGCTGGTGAAGGCTAGGTACACATCTGGGGCAGGCAGATGTTGGGCTGGAGTGTCTTGTGGTGTTTGGGTTTCAGTTTGAAGGTCACTGTGGTCTGGAGGCTGAAGTAGATGTGTGGTGGCAGGAGGGAAGCCTTGTACCAGCCCTGTTTTGTCCCAGGCTACTTGTGAGCTCCGAGTTTTGAGGTTGGTGGAATTGAGCAACTGCGCTTTCTTCTGGCCTTCAGAAGGTGCTTTGAACCAGTGAAATGCACAACTTGCTGCAAGGAATTACCCTGCTGGGCAGGGAGAGGTGGTCTCCAAATAGCTTAGGGAAAGCACTTAGCACTACTTTTTATTTGCTGACTCAATAGGTGATGCTTCCCATGGTGTAGGCACCAGTTATACAGGGAGAGAAGGCTCCTTGTTACTTGGTTGCTGCTTCATGGCTCTGTAGGAGCTGGTGTTAATAAAGAGCCTCCCCTTAGACTTGAAAGTGATTTTTCACCGTGTTCTTGTTTTCAGGGGCATGCGAGAGCTGTGAGGTTTAGCTTTCAGCTAAGCAGTTCAGCTTTCCTTTATTAGGTGGTTGTGAAGTATCTGCTCACCCTCCTGCCTTTGCCAATGAGTTCTTACACAGGAGCCTCTGTGCAAAACTTTACTGATGGCTTGACCCAAAGCGCTGCCTGGCAGGTGGCTCCACATGCTGACTTGCCCTTTTTGTCCTTATCTGGTGTGGATAAGTAAATGTAATTTGTGCCTGTGCTACTCTTGTGCTTTGCTCCAATCTGCAGATGTGGCTGACAGTGCCTCTAGTTCCCCCTTGTTTTTCCACAATTACAGTTATAGAATCGTTCCCTCAGCACCACCTCTCCATGGCTTTGAAACCCCTCCAGGGATGGGGATTCCACCCCTGCCCTGGGCAGCCTGGGCCAGGCCTGGACAACCCTTTTGGGAAAGTGGTTTTTGTTTCATTTTTTTCTGAACATCCAACCTAAACCTGCCCTAGCACAACTTAAGGCTATTTTCTGTTGTCTTATCTCTTCTTCCTTGGGAGCAGAGCCTGACCCCAACTGGCTCCAGCCTCCTGTCAGGGAGCTATAGACAGAAAGAAGGTCTCTCTTGGGCCTCCTTTTCTCCAGGCTGAACAACCCTGGGTCCCTCAGCTGCTCCTCACCAGTCTTGTTCTCCAGACCCTTCCCCAGCTTTGTGGCCCTTTCTGCACATGCTCCAGACCCTCAGTGTCCATCTGGTAGTGAGGAGCCAAAACTTCATCCAGGATTTGAGGTGTGGCCTCACCAGCACCCAGTATAGAGGGAGAATCCCTGCCCTAGTCCTGCTGGCCACACTGGTACTGACACAAGCCAGGATGCTGTTGGCCTTCTTGTCTACTTGGGTACATGCTGGCTTGTATTCAGCTGGGTATCAACTTGTACTCCCTCACTTTCTCTGTTTCTGTCTGGGAAATCAAGTGTCAGAGACCCCTAGTCCTTGAGCCGAGGGAGTAGAGCAAATGGTCTTGGCTGTTGTTTCAGCTCTGTCAAGCAGCACATTGTTGCATTGCCCCCAAAACTGGTTGGTCTGCTACTGCCTATTGATGCCTGTGGTTGGGGTTCTGCTCACCTGCCTTGGAAAGGGGATGCTCAGTGTCTGTCTGTCTGGTGTGGGGACATGGGACTGGATCATTTCTAACCAAAATCTGGGTGAGGGCAATAGCTGAAATTCTGATTAGCTGAGGTGACCTACATCCATGTGAGGTCCATGGACAAAAGTAATATCTTTGTATTCTCTCTTCCACTTTAGATCACAGACAGAACTGAGTCGCTGCACCGCTCAATAAAGAAAAGGTACTTCTAGGGGTGACCTCAGGGTAAAGCAGGTCCCTTCCTGCAGATGGGGGATGCTGGAGGGCCCTGCTGTGGGGGAGGGCAGCAGTGATGGGCTGCCTGAGGCCCTCAGTGTCCTCCCTTCTGCTTGAGGCACTGGGGGAAATCACATTAATCCTCTTCTCTCTTCTGCTCTCCAGTAACAGCATAAAGAAGTCTCAGCCTCCCCTCCCTGTGTCGAAGATTGATGACAGGCTGGAGCAGTACACACAAGCTATTGAGGTGGGCTCCTCTTTTGTGTCTGTTCCCACCTCCCAGGGAATCCTCTTTGCCAGGTGTTGCTCTCCCACTGTGCCTCTTAGTCTTACCATCTGGAAGGTGACAATCATCTCCCCTTGGATGGGAGCAGCATGAAGTAGGTTTCTTTAGCAAGCTGTCCCATCCCCACTTCCTCATGTTCCCCACTTAAAGGGCGGGAGCATCTGTCAGGAACCAGCAAGACCTTAAAAGTCTCTTTTTATATCTCTTCATCTCTGAGGACCTCCAATTACAAAGGATAAAAAAAGGCACACAGTCCCAATGGTGAACTTTCACCACTTGTTTTCCAGACATCCACAAAGGCTCCAAAACCTGTCCGACAGCCTTCTCTTGACCTTCCCACTACAAGCATGATGGTAGCCAGCACAAAAAGTCTCTGGGAGACTGGAGAGGTTGCAGCTCAGTCTGCTGTGAAGTCTCAGCCCTGTAAGGTACGGTGCTTGTAAGACTTGCCTTGTGCAGGGGGAGGGGGGCTACAAGGTGGGCACAACCTGCCCACCGCTTGGTTTTGCCTTTTGGTGCAATTCTTTGGTCGTGCCTACCAATTCTACAGGGATCTCTATTGGAGATCCTGTCTCCATCATTGTGCCAGGCCTTGTACCTCAGAGCTTTGCCTTAGCTGTGCTAGGGTCCTGAATTGTTACTTGGTGCAGCTGGGAAAGCCTCTGCGATGCTGGTTGAGTCTCTGGTTTGAAACAGGAATAAAATCAGATGGTGGAGAAAGCAGGTATGTCTTCTGCAGGGCCTAGGGCTAAGATCCAGTGGCTGAGCACAATGTTGCATCTAGTACCAAGGTAAGTCTTGTAAAATCAGAAAATGCAAGGAGTACTATGTATTGCTCTCAGTTTCGCTTCCTGGTTGTTGTGAGTGAGGCTGATTCTGTAACACATGGGTTGCAAATCAGTGTTTATGTGAGCAAAATTCCTTCCACATAAAAAAAGAAAAACCTCACAACAGTCTTTGATGTTAACATGTCTTTAATAAAGAACAGGACAACAAACATCTTGGATCTCTGATCCAGACTCTTGTTGGAGAAAGTGAGAGAGGAAAGCACAGGATACACTGGGAATAAGAAGTTTTCACAGTCATTGGTTTGAGCTGCAGCTGTTGTAGGTCAGCCGATGTGATACTGTAAATAAAAAAGGGGGTCAGATGTGTGGGTTTGAAAGGGATGTGAACGGAGGAGTTTTCAGCACTGTTAGCAGTGAGAACATGAGCTTCTGGTGGTCCCAGAAAGGCAGCTGCACCCCCAGCAGCATGGGCAGCAGGGGAGGGGGGATCCTGCCCCTCTGCTCCCAGGGCTCTGGGGAGACCCCCCTGCAGTGCTGGGGCAGC